>UWZB01000830.1:4528-134898 GCA_900536885.1 Peniophora sp. CBMAI 1063 | reverse complement strand
TATACGTGAGGTAGTATGTGTACACTACTATACATGAGCTCTATCCCTTGTCCGAGTCGACCTGCGGCGTCGAGCACGTGATTGTGCGCGGGTACAGTAGTATGCATTACTTGCAGCGTCAGAATACGGGTCCGCTTCTTCCTGTGCCAAAAGCCATTGATCGTTCGAGCGCGTCGATTGGGGATTGTCCCAACTTGAGCACTTAGCAAGAAGGAGTCATGCCATATTCTGACACCGTCCTTGTCTTCTATCGGTCACATTGACGGATGGGTGTAGAGATCATGTGTGTGTGGCTGGGACTACCTCGTTCACCATACGTCATCATGCATGGACGAGGACATCAGCATATGCGCACGCACCGGATCGCTGAGACTATGTCGAATCTATGTATCACACTCAAGCGTCTATAGTGTGTATCGTGTTCGCTCCCGCAGGAAGGAAAGACGATCGCGAATAGGCAAGGAGCTGCCTAGGACTGGCATGACCTTGTACGGCCGCTGGTGTATATGCTTCATGGGGATTCCGGAGTCTAGTGGCACCCATGTACACCTCTGCGCACTCAGTGTTGGGATGGTCACAAAGATGCGGTACGTGGATGCCCGAGGCAAGCTAGTGGCAAGCTACCGCCTCCGGCACCAATATGTGGTTCGGCCGACGCCGCAAGACTTCACACGCTCTCTCGAAGCCAATGAAAGACGATGACGCAGCACGAAGCAAGCATCGAGTACCCTGTCATATAATCCCATTTGCGTTAATGAGTGAGTTGTACGAAGATGCTCTTAGTATATGGATCAAGGACCTGACGCCGATCCTCTACCTCAGCCAGCATCAATGACCTCCCCACAGAACTTCTTTGGACGATTTTCGTCGAATGCGGTCATTCTGAACCACTATCCTTCTCCAATGAATTGCCTACAGCCCTCGCCGTCAGCCTAGTCAGCCGCCTGTGGTACCAGTCCGCCCTTCAGGTTCCGGAGCTGTGGACTACCATAAGCTCTCGACTCTCCAAAGCGTCTGTCCTACTCTGGTTGGAGCGTTCGCGGGGGCTGTCAGTACGGATACTCCTAGATCTGCCCGAGAACCCCTTATCGACGGGTTTCTGCGTCAAACATGTCCTCGAGCCCTGCATCGAGCGAGTAACTCTGCTCTCCATAAGAGGTGTCTATCACAATCGTGTCATTGACACGCTCCGCCGACGGGTTCAAGACGCTTTGCCCTTTCAGCTTCAGACGCTACACCTACATCCTCTCGGGAAGGACGCATCTCGAGAAGCGCGCAATCGAGCCTACGTAGTAGAGCTGCGCGACATCCCGCTACAACGCCTATTTATTTCGTCGGGTGTGCGCCTTAACCCAACGACTCTGCGTCGCATACGAGTAGACGATCTTGAGATCGGACCCGGAGACGAAACCGTCCGCATGCAGACACCTCTCGCGTTGATTCTGAGTAGCCTATTCGGAGCGACAACTATACGAACACTTCGACTTGACGTCAGCGGTGCATACGATGCACGGCTACCACATGTTATCAGGGAGACCATCAACTGCACACACCTTGAGCGCATCTATCTCGCCGGGGACATGCGTTTCTGCAAGACCCTCTTGGACCGCTTGCGTTGTCCCCCGCTACATGCGTGCGGACTGTCTTTCACGTGGACTACGAAGACCCCGGATATGGACGCATTGCATGTCACGCTTGTCCGAGCGCTATCGGCACGGATTGCTCGCAGACCGCGTAGCATGATAGTCAGGATCTACCCTCCTCGTGTCGTCTTTCTGGCATTCGATGAATCACTCAGATGGGATAGCCACGATAGGACTTTGCTGGACAGCATACCCGCTACCGCTTCCGGGACGGTCTTTGCTATCGAGATGCACTGTCCGCCAGAACATACCTCGGCGCGAGCTGCGGAAGAACTGCTGGACGAGCTCATAGCGCACGAAATGCTGTGGGCGCTGGAAGAGCTGATCGTCATCTCTCCCAACCAATCAGATCTTCTACCTCATCACATCTTCGACGATCTGAAATTCATTCCCACGTTAATCGCGCACTGTCGTAGTGACATGGTTAACCTGAATGGGTTTCATTCGAACGATCCGATGTGGTTAGAGCCTGAAGATAATCCGCAATGGGAGCAGGCTCCGCCGAACCCTGCGTCGCCGGCCATGGTGCTCATCGCGCGTAACGCGACGGGGAGTACAACGAAGTTCGAAGTCGTACCCCAACTGTTCGCGGAGAGGATCGGCGGTATGGTTGACGCAATGGACATTCGGGTGGCGTTATGGGGCAGAAGACGCGGGGAGCCATTGCCTGTCTGGTAGTAGTCGCAATAATGTAGACCTGTCAAAGATACTATGCATAAAGCCCTTGAGAACTCCACTCTTACGACGACCTTTCAGATATAGCTTCATTTGCTGAAGACGTGCTGAACGCCTATACGCACGCAAGGACGACTACAAGTTCGTCTGGATTGACGACTGGAAGTCAATCGAGCGCAGGACTCCACACTCGATGGCTTGAAGCGAAGGTTACGCAGCGTTAGCCCAGGCATCAAACTCGCTCGTCTGGCTGCAAGCGAACATGCCCCACGGCACCGCAGTGACAAAAAACGATGAGCTATAGTATATCCGCAACGGCGCGCGATTCTTCCATACGATTATAACAGAGCGAAGAGAGCAATAACAGCAGTCCGTTTCGAGAATCTAGCTCCCATTTGTAGGCTGGCCTTGCCAAAGGCCGTAGGTTTTTCCCGGCGTCGTCTGCCACAGCCTGATTGTCCCGTCCTCTGTAGGGGATATCAACATATGGATCTCGAGCAGATTGCGAACGTGAGAACTCACCGCTGCCACTGGCGTACATCTCACCATCAGGGCTGTACTCGATGCAGTGCACAGGACCGTGATGACCCTTGAGAACCTCGCGCTCCTCGCCATCAAGAGCGTGCACGCGCACCCATTCGTCGGCCGTGCTGCCCGTAACGAAGCGATCCTGCCAGATCGGATGAATGCTTGCACAAGAAGGCGCGTAGGGAAGCTGGAGGCTGTGCGTGCTGGCACCGGTGGGCAACGCGGGAATGAACGCGACAGTCTTTCCTGACGTGACGACGAGACGGTTGGTTTGCTGGGAAAGCTCCATGGAGGTGATTGGTGAAGAGAGGTTCATGCTCGTCGTGAGCTTCCTGGTACGCAAATCCCACCACCTACAAAGAGTTATGTCAGAGACTGGCATGAAACGCGGGCGAAAGCCATGCTTACTTGATCAAACCATCTTCACCGGCAGTAACTCCGGTGTGTTCACCGACCCAGGCCACAGACTTGACCGTCCCATCATGCGTAGTCGTGGCACCATCTTGAAGAAGGAATTCGGGCTCCACATCCGGACGTCCAAGGTCGAATATACGGGCCTTTTTCTCTTGACCACCGGTGAGAAGATGATGGGTACTAGGCGAGATCGCAACCGAGCGAACGATGTGATTATGCGGGAATGAGTGAAGCGCGGTGCCGTTGACGGTGTCCCAGATCTTACTACAGAGAATATTTGGTCAATGCACAACACTGAATATGATATCATATACACTTACGCAGTGAAATCGGCGCTGCCAGACGCGGCACGCGACTCGTCCATGCTGAGCTTTGTGCTCCAGACGGCGCCTTTGTGTCCAATGAAGGTGCCGATCCAGTCACCGGTCCAATCGCGGAGCATAGGGTTACCGTCTTTGCAGCCAGAGATAATCATGTAGGTATTATCCTCCTGCAGAGGCGAGAAGGACAGGTGTGTGACCGGACGCGTGTGGCCGGGCGCGACGAGGGGAGTCGCCTTTGGAGGAGCGAAACCAGACATATCGAGAGATCGTGAAGAGGTAGGAGATATAAGTCGTAAACGTGACTGTAGCAGGGAAGGTATATAACACCGAAAGGAGACAAAAGGCGACGCTCAGCGTCTGCAACGACGACGACGAGAGCAGAGTTATGGTCGTTGCTGGCCGCGACGCGATGTGATATCAGCCTCGTGTCGCCGCTCACCACGTGCATCTCTCCCTGCTACCATCATCGCCAGCAGATCGTGAAACGTCGGCGTACTTCTTGAAGGTGGCTTTCTATTTCCGGGAATAGAAACGAAGCGAGGGGTGTGCCGCATGAAGACACAACCTGTACATATTTGATGCAACCCCACCCGCTCAACGCCGGTTGCGCACGCTTTTGGACGAGTAATCGCCATCCGAGCTGACCGTGTTCTTATAAGTACCCTCGCTGCCCGTATCTACACGGTGCTCTTGGTTATCCTTCATCGCGCATGTGCCAGCTAAGCCTCAGACTGTCTAACTCGACGTGCACTTGACTCTATATTTGACGCCGTGGGCCACGCGCGCTCTATGAGTACTACTTGTAGTCGATGTAATGGAGTACGTATACCGTGTACTCCTCCGCGGTCGTACCGAGACTTTTTCTCTCTGGAAGGCTTGACGCGTTTGTACATGTACGCCCGCGATGAGATGCTGGCAAGTCTCGGCACCAGCACGCCAAAATGAATTTCGTCCGACTCGCACCAACAGCGCCTCATTCTGAGCGCGTCGTGACGGCACCCGCAGCTCAGTCAACCGTTCCCGAGGCACGAAACGGCGGGAGCGGCACCTACAACGGCGCGGCCGATCCGTACGAAAGCTGTCTTTTGATCCCGAACGAACCGTGGGTTTCCATGAGCGTCCACTGGCGCTCAGAGCACGCCATCTTGCACAATGCCCGCTCGTCATTGCGTTGTTTCGACGTTCTCGCCCTGACAAAGTTGACGATGCCTCTATCTTTCTTCAAGGTCGATCGGGTGCTCTTCTGCGATCTTTCTCCCTCCCCTGGAGACTAGCGCACAGTTCCATCTCTTGCGGCGGTCGCGGAAAGGCTCAATTGACTCTACTGCTCCCTGCGTACCTCATTCGACATCGCGTTGACGGCTTGCACCATTGACGGTGTACGGCGCCTATAACTGCCTCGACGCACAGTAGCCTTCAGCTCTCAGCCGCCGCTCCAACCATGTCCTCCTCGCCTTACGTCGAGAAGGCCCTTGACTTGGGCAAGAAGTTCATCGGCTACCCCGAGGAGCGCCCGCATACAATCTCTTCGAAGGACTGGGTTCGCGACGTCTTCAGGAATCCAAAGGATGAAGTACGTCGTGCTTATCATGCTTCTGAGCCACAGCTAACCGTCCACCATCAAGGCGATCCATTATGTGAAACGCCTGTTCCCCATCCTGACTTGGATCGGTCGCTACAGTGCGTAACTCGTATTCGACAGAGAGAGCATGAACTGACTGTGTACAGACGTTGGCTGGCTCACCGGTGATATCATCGCCGGTTTGACTGTGGGTATCGTCTTGGTTCCGCAGGTGGGTCTATTCGTTCGATGCTCATAGTACGAGAGCTAACTATGTGCAGAGTATGTCCTATGCGACAATCGCGACATTGAGCCCACAATATGGTCTTTACTCGGCTTTCGTTGGTGTTATGATCTACTGCGTACGCCTGTCTGACCTTCCTCAATGCTGTGCATGCCTGAACTTCCCCTCAGCTTTTCGCCACGTCGAAAGATGTCTCGATCGGCCCTGTCGCTGTTATGTCTCTTACGGTTTCTGAGATCATCAAAAACGTCAACGCCAAACATCCAGACCAGTTTGATGGCCCGACTATCGCAACAGCTGTTGCCTTCATCGCCGGCTTTATCGTTTTGGGCATTGGTCTCCTTCGTCAAGGATGGCTCGTTGAGCTCATCCCCCTACCTGCCGTGAGCGGCTTCATGACGGGCTCCGCTATCAGTATCGCCGCCGGACAGGTGCCCGGCTTAATGGGCATCACAGGCTTCGAGTGAGTATCTTCCCATGTCAATCTCTTTCTTCTCACCGCTGACTCGTCTGCAGTACTCGCGCAGCCACCTACGAAGTGATCATCAACACGCTGAAGGGTCTTCCGCGTACCAAACTGGACGCTGCTTTCGGTCTCACCGGTCTCGTTGTTCTGTACCTCATCCGCTACGCTTGCGATTGGGCAACGAAGCGCTACCCGCGTCGAGGTAAGCTCACGCATGCACTCAGCAGGTACATGGACGTTATACTCATTGACTTGTCAGCTCGCTGGTTCTTCTTCATCTCCGTCTTCCGGAATGCCTTCGTGATTATTGTCCTCACGTTCGCGTCCTGGTTGTTCTGCCGCCACAGGGGCACCGCGGCGGGGAAATACCCGATCAAGATCTTGAAGACCGTCCCTGCTGGCTTCCGCGATGTTGGTCCCCCGGACATCAACCCAGAGCTGCTTAGTGCAATCGCTCCCCAACTTCCGGTGGCTACGATCATCTTGCTTCTTGAGCACATCGCCATTGCGAAGTGTACGTAGCGCTCAACATACTGGATTCGACTACATGCTCACCCCACTTACAGCTTTCGGTCGTGTCAATGGTTACAAGATCGACCCGAACCAGGAGCTCATCGCTATCGGTGTCACGAACACCGTCGGTTCAGTCTTCCACGCGTACCCCGCGACCGGTTCATTCTCCCGTTCGGCTCTCAAGGCCAAGTCCGGTGTGCGTACGCCGCTCGCGGGTATCCTGAGCGGTATCATCGTCGTGGTGGCTCTTTACGGCCTCACGCCAGCCTTCTTCTGGATCCCCACCGCTGGCCTCTCGTCTATCATTATCCACGCAGTCGCCGACCTTGTCACCAAGCCCAAGCAGGCATACGGATTCTGGCGCATCTCGCCGCTTGAGTACATCATCTGGCTCGCTGCCGTTCTCATTACTATCTTCTCGTCCATCGAGAACGGCATCTACGTCTCGATCTCATTGTGTGCGGCGCTCATGCTCATCAAGCTCGCTCATCCGCGGGGATACTTCCTTGGTCGTGTGCGTTTGCACTCTGAGGCTTCGTCCGAAGCGCGCGACGTCTTTGTCCCGATTCGGCCGAACAAGGTTCTCAATCCCGATGTCAAGGTCGAGCCTCCACACCCAGGCGTCATCGTGTACCGCTTCGAGGAGAGCTACCTCTACCCGAACGTCAGCATTGCGAACGATACTCTCGTCGAGCACGTCAGGACAAACATGCGCCGCGGCAAGGACATGTCCACCGTCTCTCTTGCCGACCGCGCGTGGAACGATCCCGGTCCGCGACGCGGCTCAGCGGATGAGGCGGCCGTTAACGCCGCCAAGCCTTTGCTGCACGCCATCGTCTTGGACTTCAGCTCGGTCTCGCAGATCGACACTACGGCTGTACAGACGCTCATCGACACGCGTGTCGAGGTCGAGCGCTGGACGGACGGTGCGGTCGAGTTCCACTTCGCGTCTATACTTTCGCCGTGGATCCGTCGCGCGCTTGTAGCGGGAGGGTTCGGTACAGGAGCGCCGGCGTCCTCCCGTCCTCGCGAGATCGCGCCCGTTGTCACGTATGGACACGAGCTGCGCGAGCGGAGGCATATTGCAGGACGAGAGGGAGATGCCGAGTCGGGCAAGGTCGACAGCGAGTACGCAGATTCAGTGGACGGGCTCACGCGCGAGCAGCTTCTTCCGCCTCGAGCGGCATTTGGAGATCATGTTGGCAACGATGCCAGCTTGATCCCCGTCGACACGCCGTTCTTCCACCTTGATCTCGAGACCGCCGTACGCGCTGCGGAGGCGGGCGTCAGAACACATCCTCGTGACAGCTCGAGCGACTCAGACAGCGTTGGTGAGATCAAGAAGACGGACGCGTAGAAATGTATTTCCTCCAAAAGTTATCTATCATGCTGTTTATGTCGTTGCTACAGTGCTACTTCGCACTATAATGTGTCTTCGCAGAGTCGGACAAGGGATAGAGCTCATGTATAGTAGTGTACACATACTACCTCACGTATACCACGCTTTCGAAGAGGTCACCGGACCGCAAGATGAAGAAGACGCAAGAGTACGTACCGGAGAGCGTGCGAAATGTTAGCTTCGACTCAAAAAGAAGAGTGATAGAGCGATGAAGAAGAGGCGCTACTGCCGGAGAGCGAGGACTCGGAGCCAGGGGAGGGACAAAGTAGAAGGTCGCGGAACTCGCTGCACGAGATGACGAAGGACGCCTGAGCGTACTTACCGGAGAGACAAAGGGACGTTACGAGACGCGCACGATGGAGTGAAAAGAGGCGGTCTGGTGACATTTCGCGGAGAAGAACATGCCGCGCGATGCGGGAGCCCCAACGTGGGGGATACATTGAAGCAAAGAAAGAGACACGAGTCATTTCCATGTGCAAACCAGGGGCGAAGGGACAAGTCGCAAAGAGCCGGAAACCTCGTCCCGCCGGAGCTCAGCTCTCGCAGGCCAGCTCAACCCGTTCTCGTGCCCTGGGATCAGCAGAGCGTGCTCGGGGGTGATCAAGCCCTCGCACGTTTACGAGGGTGGGGAGCGGCAGGGTGCACGGCGGGCGTGAGGTGCAGCGCGTCAATACGACCGTCGGAAAGTGGAGACGAGATGGGCGGAGACCGAGACGCTAAGTAAGAAACGCGCGTTGACCGTGACCGATATCCTTCGAGGCGTACGATGGCGAGCGAAGACCGCTGAGAGAGAAAGGTGTGAGAATAAAGCTAAAGAAGGTGTGGGGCTTGACTCACCGTTGTCGCTGAAGACCGAAAGCCACGAAGCAGGTGTACCGATGCATGCTCCGAGGACGACGCGGCGAGGCGAACAGTGGCGCGCTTGCGTTCGACGGCGTGCGATGGCGAGCGAAGATGTAGAGGCGAACGCGTTCGTCGACCGCTGAAAGAGGAAGGCGTGAGAGTAAAGCTGAAGGAGACGCGGGGTTCAACTCATCGTTGTCGCTGGAGACCGAACGTCGCAACCGAGTGTATCAACGCATGTTTCGAGGACGACGCGCGCGGCGAGGCGAAAGGTGGCGCACTAGCGCGAAGCGTGAACCGCCAGAGAGGAGCACCGATACCAGGCAGCCGCAAAACAAGCAGCAGTGAAGCCACGAGCGCAACTGTCAGTACGGGCTTTGGTGAACCTCAAAAAAGGAGGGTCAGCGTAGTGTTTAGGACAAGCAGAATGAGAAGAGCGAGACTTGCACCGCTAGGGCGCATCTCGACTCGGGAGTCGAGGGGCGGTCGGTCTGGTAATACCAGAGCACGCAGCTGACGCGCCGCCCGAAAGCAGCGCCGCCTGGGCTAGCTCGCAGTCATATTGACCAGCGGTCACGAACCCCTCCGGATAGAGACAGCCCCAGGGCAGGATAGTCTGACCCGCCGTCGACAGCGCGAACGGCAGGTCAAGACCTCCTCCGTATAGAGATGGTCCAGGGCAGAAGAACGATCACGAAGGTCCTCAGACACGCGTCCATGCGGACGCGAGTGACTGTCCTCGGTCGAGGGAGGACAGCCTGCGAGCATCACCCCCCGCTAGACTGCACGCAGAACCAGACTGCGCGCGGTCAAGTTTGGGCGCACAACAAGGGATATGAATGTGCCACCCGCCGCTAAGGGCTACCGCTAGGGCATAGCTCGCCTGGTAGCGAGGAGACGGTCGGACATGTATACAAGCGTGACAGCCCTCGCTCATCCGCAGCTAGGCCCACAAGCGGCGTCGCTGTGACGGTACACAACCAGCGCTGATCGAGAAGTGATTCCCGATAGCGTGGCGCAATCACTCGACGACCCGACGGGCCCGTGTACGCGTCAACCACCTCAAAACGAGAACGACTCGACGACCTCCCGGACCTAGGAGATGAAGTAAGCACTTTGTTTTGGAACGATGGAAGCGAATGCACTTACTTCACCCCTCCCCACACACCAAGGACGACCTACAGAACAGACGTGAGAAGAAGTTTGTATGAGAGAGGGAAGCGGGGGCTTACCTCTCAGAAGAGGCCGTGAGGATTGGGAGAGCTGCCGACCGTCTTTATATACGAGATGGAGAGTGAGAAGCACATGTTTACGGGTCAGAGACACTTCTAGGAAGTTTCAAAATAAACGGTCCATTGTCCAGCACCGTCCAGGCCATCTCACAGATTCGTCGCGGGTTGTCTTGTTTGCTATGCCGTAGAACGGTCGGCACACGGTATCATACAGTACAATCGGACGACGGTCAGGCTTCCCAGCGCGGCAGCGTCAGACCGTGAACTTCATAAAGGAAGGTATGTTGTAAGGAGGCAAGTGATGAGGAATGCGGACAGACGCAGAGGCAGCTGGTTGGGTATTCACCGGCACCGGAGATCACCGATTCGCGCGGACGAAAGGCCGAGGTCTGGCCGAGGGCTCGCGATGAAACTCGAACGCGACTCTGTTTCGTGCTCCCATTGTCACACCTTTTCGGCTCTCTGCGATCCAAGGATGCGATTTCACCATACATTGACGAGCAAGAGGGATGATATACCGCCCACCGATCGTGGCAGTCGTGAGCTCGCGCTCGATTGTTGCAAGATGCTTATTTCGGTTGACGGGTATGGCCCCTCTGATGTTCGCATCCAAACTCCTGGTGGCGACTTGTGCGCAAAGACCAGACTGTGTGATGCGTCAGAGACTCATCTGGCTGAGAGCGGGCGGCAGGTGATTCCCCGTCGACTATCGGATGGCTGCCAGCACCAAACATGGGACGTTCGAACGCGCGGGTGGTCTGTTATACAACACTTCCCCGACCGCCACAGCCCAGGGCCTCTTGCCTGACTACCACCATCTCTATCCGTCCCTTCTACACTTTCTCTGCCCACACTACCTACGTATACTATGGACAACCATCCCGACGGGCGGGGAGTAGTGCGTTCTTTCTCTTGCCCCGCTTCGCCTGACGTGACTCATCTTCTCACCAGAAGCGACCCCAGGCGGGCGTATCGCCGGAGCCCATCGAAGCGCCGCTGAAGCGTGCGAGGGCCCCAGAAGCAACGACACCGACACACGCTGCCACGTCGACCGTCACGGCGGGCTCCGATCCCGCGGGAGTGCCGGCGAACATCGTATACCCTTCGGCGTCTACCCTTGACCCCTACCTGTCGATGGGACGCTCGCGCGTCTTCGCCGCACAATACGAGGAGATGCACCACTTCCAGTGGTTCGTTCAGACCAACGACACCATTGAGGGTATCCTCGCTGAGCATACCATTGAGACCCCTTCGGAGCGCACACCTTGTACGTCAAGTCATCGATTGCGACGCCTAGGTATGGCTCTTGCTTACGCAGCATAGGGGCAATGTTCCTCGCATTGAGCAACGAACATCACGCCGCCAACAGCGAAATTGGCCGGCTACGTCATGAGGTGGGGGTGGCCCAAAGTTCGGCCATCGAAGCCTATGCCAGAGGCCGCGCAGCGCAGCGCGATGACGTCCGGCGCCTGGAGGACCGCAACACCCGACAGCGGACGATGATTTTCAACCTCGAGAGACGGCTGGAGGAGAAGGCCGCTGACAATCAACACTTGGAGCTCGCGGCACAGCAAGCTCGCACCTCGTACCAAAGCGCTACCGAGGACCTGCGGATCGAGCGCGAGGCTCATGCCAGGACTCAGACCCTTCTCTCGCAAGCTCGCGCGTTCATCGGATACATCATGAGCGGCTTCAAGGGCGGTGTAAATCGCGCAATGGTTGCAGCTGCGCAATCCCTCAATTCGCAGGACTCCTAGGCCTCTCCCTTGCATGTTCAGACTTCGTTCATCCTGTCTATTACATAGTATTGTCCCGCCTCCTCTCCATCCATCGCTACTATACCACAGTCCTTCTAGCCACGTCTCTCTCTTCATCATGGTCTCGATCGCGCGTCTCTCCTGGGTTCCTGTGTTGTAAATGTCTACTATGTTCAGCTCGCGCTCCAGCTGATTGTCCATCACGATAATGATCAGCGCCGAGATCTACGCTCGCGGTCACATGAGCTTTTCCCAAGTATGATTTGACGAGGGCATATTCAGCCAGAGTCCGGCCCGGGGATCGAACAGCGTTGCTGCCGCCTTGCAGAGCGAGCGCGCGGCAATCCTGTGACACAGCGGCGCGTCAATCAGCTGGTGGAATTCAAACATGCCTGCCTTCCATGCTTATATGGACTTGACGGCTTGTCCAAGTAGGATCGCAATCCTCATCCTCCCACCCGCTACTTCCGCATAGACATGGCCAACCCGAGCGGCAAGACGGCCGTGGCAGGCCCATCGAAGAATGGTGATAATCGCTTCGTCATTCCCCTCCCGCCGTCGAGTATGTGTGACTCCCTGTCATTGATCACCCTGTTCGCTAAACGCGAGTACCTTCAGATGCGGCGCGGCCATCGCAAGCGAGGCCCACCCTAGTTCCTCGCAATGTTCTCGCGCCTAGTAATCAGGCGATTCTTAAGCAGGAGCCCGGCGATGGTGCGTACTCTGCAGCTAGGACTTGATCCATGTACAAGCTTCATCGGATCCGCCCTTCGTAATAGATGGTCTTCCACTCTCCGCCGCTGAGCTTACGGAGCTGGCAAGCGCGGTCGATTCCGGCATGCGAACACTCTTGCAACAGAACTCCGTTTCCGTTCCGTCGACGACCGACCTCGGTCCGTTTCATACTTGTTTACATACCGAGTCGCACCTCACTGAGTCTGACGCTCGCGCAGCTGTGACGCTTGAGTCGCTCCTAGCGCTGGCCGCTCGGCTTGACGGTGTATTTGTCCAGGCACAAGACGAGCTTCATTCGAGCCAGCAGATCAACCAAGAAACAGGTGGCCGGCTTGCCGACGAGGCGCAGAAGCTCGGCAAAAAGGTAGCGCAGAAAAGCAAGAAGCTCGCCAAGACTGAACGGGAGGCTCAGGCATCGGACGCCGCCAAGGACGAGGAACTGGACAAGGTGAACAAGGAGCTTATTCTCGCGCGCGCAGAGAACCTCGGCGAGCGCCTCGCCCGCAGCGCGCTTCAAGCCGATGTGGCCAACCAGCAGCACACTAACGCCCTCCTGGGTGAGGCAAACCGTTGCAAGCTGGAGACCGAGCAGAAGAGGTCGCGGGGCGTCCTCGTGCCCATTGAGGACTTCGTGAATGAGGCTCTTGAACGGGCGCAGGAGATCTTTGGCTCGGAGGTGTTGACGTCGTGGTCGTGATCGCGCCGGGATATTTTCACTACTTCCCGCACTGCGCCCCATGTATCACCATAGAGTCGAGTACGCTGTGTGGTTTTCGATATGCATACTATCTCATCGTGGACGTCTTTACGGTTTCAGGCAAGTTTCAGGTTTACACGTTGCGTCGTCATCCGTCTCCTCGGCGATTGCCGACGAATCTCGCGCGTCGGAAGCCCCGTAATGCTTGCCCCAAGCTTGCCCCCTACATAAACTTCACGCTTGTCATGCGCACCGTACAGCTTGGCGACGATCCTCAGGGCTTTGGAACGAGATCGTAGTTGTCGGACTACTAGGAATACTCCGATTTCCTGATCAGCCGACATTCCGATGATCCGCTATTAGTAAGTAATAGCTGCTGCCTATCGGTCACGTATGTGCCATATCAGGACTTGCCATTTAGAGAAACTATAACTACAAAGACACTACACGAGAGCTTGGAGAACGACCTCTTTATCTATTGCGATTTCTAGCGAAAACTCGAAACTCGGTCCGTACATCCGGCAGTAGCCATGTCGAACGATACTTGCAAACATGGAACGAGGATGAACGACAGGATCCTTAGGCCACAAGCTTCAATGCGCGATTCCAGTGCTGAAGAGCATGATGAGCTCGACTTCATACTTTCAGGATGCTTCACTTACGTCTGGTAATCAACCCATGATGGTTGAGGAGCGCCGAACGCCAGCAAGGGGATGTCGGTTGGGATACCCGATTCTGGCGCAGTAAGTGGAACACTTGTAGATGGTTGGGCGAGGCCCATGAATGGATTCCAGTCCCTCCGTACGGGTCTGGATCTTGTACGCCCCA
Source organism: Peniophora sp. CBMAI 1063 (assembly GCA_900536885.1). Lineage (NCBI taxonomy): Eukaryota > Fungi > Basidiomycota > Agaricomycetes > Russulales > Peniophoraceae > Peniophora > Peniophora sp. CBMAI 1063. The sequence continues at coordinate 121,040 of UWZB01000830.1, read as the reverse complement.
TATCGGCCGCGAGAAGATCCGCGTCGCGGAGGATCACATTCAAGATAACTGGGGAGATAAGGTCAGATGATTGATGGGACATTCGAAGCGCGCACAAGTCAATGCCTTACCCACAAACAAGACGACAACAATGGCGGACAGGGCAACCGCTGAGAAGGACTCAGCATTGTCATCGAGTTCTGCAGATGTGGAGTCGCACATACCGCCAGCCCAGAAAGCGTTGTGAGCAGAAGTCTCCTGCGACGTCGGAACAAGTACCATATAGGCGCGAGAGCCTAAGAACGGCCTCGCAGACCCACAGTAGCACGTTTGGTCGACCCCCAGTGCGTTCAAAACAGACATCGCGATTACAAAGATGGCATTGGCGATCGCGAGCATCTTGCCTGAGCAACTCAAGAAGACTTGAAGAGCTACGGAATCGATGACAGTAGACAACACCATCACAACCCAGATGAAGGTTGATGCACTCGCGTACATGAGCCAAGGGCCAGAATGGCATCCAAGTCCTCGGGGAAGCTGGTACATCTGTGTAACTACTATTAGCGTTGTTCTGCAATGAGGCAGACAAAGCCTACTGACCGATGTCAAGATAGCCGCGCCTGAAGTGCCCCATTGAATCAAAAGCGCCATCATTGAAGCATAGATCAGGCGGCGCGGGAAGCCTGTGCTGATCTTTGTCTCCGGCATCTCAACGATTCTCCATTTGTCTTGACCCTGCTCAGCGCCGCAATTGCTCTCAGAATCTCCTTGACGATGGAAAGTGGACCCGGCGGACGTGCGGTGTGGTGCGTCGTGCGCTGCACGGCGGAGGACGACTAAGACTAAGTCCACACAATGCGACCAGGACTTGAATCTCGAGTAGTTGAAGATCGGAGGTGTGGCTTGCATATCACGCAAAGCAAGGTGATCGGTGTAATCGAGGAAGAGGGCAGGGTGTTGCATATCACGTCCGTCGGAGACGTGCATCAATTCTTTGACCGACTCTCTGAGGCGAGTGGAACTGGAGATCGGGGACACTTGAAGCCATCCTATGACTTGAAGCGGATTAGTCCACATTGAAACCAGAAGCGTGCGCGTACGCACCGACAGGAAGTGTCCAAAGAAAGACGGTGCCGATATCACCTCCGGTAGTGTAAGACGACGTAGAATTGGTACTCAGAAACGTGACCAACACGGTCAGCACTAAAGGGATATCAGCCATAAACGCTCAGTTTGACTGGTTATACGCCGACCGTATGCAAAGATAACCCAGGCCATTTGGAATGCAGCTACAGTCGTCCAGGTATGCACGTCAAGCCCGAGAGTTTGTAGCCTATCCCACACCTCATCGTCCAGAGGGAAGACGTCAAGCCTTTGGGATATGGCACCTCGTGTGTCGACGCACAGTGGAGCCTGTTGAAGCTTGTCGAGAATGGTGTACACCCGATCGAGCTTTGGGTATTCGATACGTGATAGAGTGCGCGCAAGGTGGCGTCGGTTGAGTGCCGTGAGCACCAATGAATAGACGGCCAATATAGGCGAGCCTAATGCCAAAAGCAGTGCCATAACGTTCTCTGCGCCAACGGTCGCACCGTAGGGAAGCTGAGATAAAAGGGCCAGCCATGGGACCAACCAACTGCTGATGTTGGTAAGGAACTGGCTCCAGTCTATGGTGTGCCATGGCGATTGGAGTTTTGAACACTCAGTGTTGCACTTGTCGTAGGTGATAGCGGTCGCCGATTTCACGTCCAACACATACTGACCGTTGCTGTCCAAAGCACCCGCACTATGAGCGTCCTGGCCAAATGAGCCATTTGTGAGTTTCTGGCGGCATTCCGACATGGCTGGCGACTGAGCTCGTACGTGTGTCGCCAATAGAAGGATGTGGATAAGTGCGAATCCGACTGTGCGCATCTTGAAGTGAGGTCTGTGGGTTGGGATCACTACCAGCACGACAAATCAAGAGGTACTTATAGTATTCTCGCGGACGATACTAGGGCGACATTTTCCCGAAGGGTAGAAGAAAAGAGGTCATCCGCCGCATGACGAGTCCAGAGCGCACGGAAGATATCATAGCCCTGCTTGAGTGCGCTGCGTACCGCCAGTATGCACTTAGGTACCCGGAATCATCATCGAAGTCACAACACAGCAGTTTGTCAGGTCTACTCGAAGATCGTGGATCTGCCAACCAGGTCGTTGGTCCATGACGACCATAGAAGGGTGCCGCTCGTCCGAAAGAACGACGTAATACGTCTCTGGACTTCATACTAGCGATTCAGAGAAGGACAGATACAAGGTTTGGGGTATCCAAACTCATAGCCATTCCCGTCGACTGAATAGCGACGTGTCGTGAGACAGAGCGGTTTTGTCGGACAGCCACTTTCTTTGGGACCCCGAGCGTCAAAAGATCGTCGAGTCTCGCAATGGGAGGGAGTAACCGTCATGAAGAGGGGAGGGGGGCTGGCCTTCTGGGTGATGGTGATGGCTCGATGATGGTGGTTCGAGGACAAGCCACTACCCAGGCCGGTCACACGGTCACAAACATAGAATAAAAGGGTGTATTCAGAGTGTTCATGCAGGCCGTACGCTCCGAGTCTACTTCCACTTTAATGCGACCAGAAAATGCTATGGAACATGTACGAGAGTGATGAGAGACTAGAGGTATACATGCAGTGGGTATATTCGCATAATAATATCTGTCGTGGGAGGCTCGGCCTGCAAGCCGCCGCATCAATCGAACGGACCACATAGGCCCTGTTGTAACAATCGCATCTCCCGCCTACTAGGCCCTTGCCGCACAGCCCTCAGAACGCTCGAACACTTCCAACCCAGCTCGGTTCGCAGCCGCTGGACATCCGCCACGAGGCAGCGACCCCGGTACCGCTTCTCCCGCTCTGGGCGCATGATCAGAAAGGATTCGTTTCCTCGCCGCGCAGCACCCGAGTCGAGTTCGGAATGCATCACCGACTCTGCCGGGCGCGGAGCGAGCGGCCAGCCCTCCCACTCTGAGTTCTCGGGGTGTATCATCGCCCGTGCCTGCTCCTCCAGCGTCTCGCGAGAGCTTGCGCAGTCGAAGGCGAAGCTGGCATTACGCCCTAGGCGCATTTCGGCGTCTTGCATGATCCTGTGCATTCGTGTGGTAAGCATATGTGGTTTCAGGAGACAGGGGAGGGCGAAAGTGACAGCGCGCTTGTACTCCTTCAGGAAAGCGCCCACTGGCTACTCTCGTTTGAGCAAGCTCATCATGGAATCTCATCATGTCTCATTTAGCCATGAACCGGCTATGCAATCGTATGAGGACAGATGGGCCCCTACTAGTAGATTGCGCAGTTGCGAGTTGCACTCGCAACACGTGAGTGTTCAAGAACTCCGCGTCATGATAAGTACAGGGATGGGGTCTCCCGGCTTTCATCGATTTCATCTCCTGAGTAACCGCACCCCAGAACTAAGATGCACAGGATCCCTCAAGCGCCAAACAAGTGACGGAAGCCGTACAACTTCAATGAAGACTTACCCGGCAAGAGCAGCACATTCACTCCTAAACCGCTCCGGGTCCTCCACCGCCTCCACATCCGAAAGATCGTACCAAACATCAACGACCGGCGCACGTGTGCGTCGGAGATACGCCTCGTATTCGAGTGTACAGAAAGGTTTGAGGGAGGTGTCGATGGGTGCGCCGTAGAGATCGCGCGGCGTCGTTACTGAAGATGTGGGCGAAGGAGAACGCGATGACGATGAGGTGCTGCCGATGAGCGAGGGTGCAGAGTCGGAGTCGGAGTCGGATGGGTGGTCGGAGAGGGATAGCCAGTCCTCTTCGTTTTCATCTTCGTCGTCGCTGTCGGTCATGCATAAGAACGAGTCTCTACGGTGCGGCCGGATTAGGCCGCCTTCGCCGTCGTCGGTCATGTGCAAGAACGAGTCTCGCCGGTCCGGTCGAGTAGGGCCGTCTTCGTCTTCGTCGCCAGTCATGTATAAGAACGAATCCCTCGCATTTGGTTGAGAAGGACCAGCCTCCGCATTGGCACATATGGGCCCGTTGTCGTTGATGAGCGACTCGTTTTCAACTGCCCCGCGTGAGGTTGGCATGGTGGAGATCGAACGGGTCTCGAACTCCAGAGTCCAATATGATCCCGACGCGCTTGAGGCGCTTTCCGTCCTCCGCTCACGCAGAGCGCGTTGTTTGGTTTGTGCATGCTTGAGGCAGGCCTTGTTCACCCTCGCGAGCTCCTGCGGACTGACGCGTCGAACGTCCGTATAGTCCCGTTCAGCGACACGCACGCGAACATCGACTGCTTCGGGCTCCAGATGACGGTTGGACCACGGAAGGTCGAGAGATTCCTCGATGCGTACTCCAGATGCAGTATTGGATAGTAACAAGACCTTGTGGTTGACTGTAGGGTGCAAAGAGTCGGTCGGTTCGTCGTGATACTGAGATTGCACGTCAGTATGAAAGAGGGCAATGGGAGATCGAGCAAGGACGCACATCTTTCGAGAGCGCGACATACTTCCTAACCGGTATCAACGCAGCAAGCTCCCGTGCACGCTCATCAAGATGCGCAACAGAAGCGACCGGGTCGATCGTAAGCACCATAACTTCGCGCGTCCGTGGCGCGAGAACCGAGTTCGGGCGCTTATCACTATTCGCCGACATATGCCTCTTCCTCCGCTGCAAGAGACGGGTGGCGTGTAACGGAAAAGAGCGTTAGCAAGTCAGCACAACTGACAGCAGACAACGGCAACGGAGGGGCAGTCGGTATTGTCAACGCCTTCACCGCCCAACCTCACTATATATCCGCTATGCGCGAACCACGACCACGACACAATAAAGGGACAAAAGGACATTGGCGCCCGACGTCTGACGGTGTGAGCGCTTCTCGACAATTGACTGGCCAACGTGTTAAAGTCGAGGTGTGAGGTGCTTTGTTATGTGGTTGAAGGGCGGACGGGAGGTATGATACATGAGGGCGGAGGCGCCGGAGGTTCTTTGTTGGTCTTTGTGCGCGGGCGCCTATGGAGTCCGGATTTGGACGTCGAGGGGGCTTGAATGGAAGAACGTCAAGAGCTCGTGACGTTGATGTAAAGCTCGCACGGGAATGGCATGTTGCAATTGGTAGTGTATACCGAGACCGAATATGAAGGAGCACAGCGAAGGTAGGTACTTATAAGCGAGCGAGAGCAAATCTAGAAACCCTTCGGGTTCTCGCGTTGTGTGACCTGCAAGCGCGAGTTGTCAGTCAGCAATTCAGTATAGTGAGAAGATAGGACTGTACGCACGCGAGTAAACTTGGGCATCTTATGTATACCCTTACGGTACCCCCTATCCCATTTGGAAAATACGGTGTACTTGTCCCGTGGCTCCATCTCGTGCTCTTTCGGTAATTGAAGTGCGCGTTCCTATAAAGGCTTTAGCAAGAAACCATGCTTGCTAGTAGTGATGTATACGCACCAATGCGCCGCATTCGACTCCGCTGGCACGGACTGCCTCGATGACAGCGTCGACCTTCTTCAACCGGTCACGGACGTTGGCTTTGCGGGTACGTGACAGCCGCCAGGGCGTCTTCCTATATCATATTCAGTACCGTGTTACATTATCATATAGGATGTGACATACCATAACAAGCCCGAGCTAGCTATTGACGTCGGCCTAAACGCACCAAAAGACATGGTCAAAGTCGAGTCGCGAAATGCAGCCAGCGCGTCAAGCACGACGCGCTCGCGCCGTTCCTTTCACACGTTCGCGTCCTTGCCTCCAACCGCCACCACTATGAACGGCTCGGCATCCCCCGCGCCGCAGGTCAATGGAAACGGAGTCGCGAATGGCGACGCGAACGGACACGCAGACGGGTTCCTGTCCAAATTCTCGAGCGGACTCATCTTGCCTCCGCCAGAGGTCAAATGTGCGTCCTTCCCATCTCCCAATATATTGTAACAATACTTATATATTATACATGTACACAGCCATAATCGACCGCACAGCAACATTCGTCGCCCGCTCCGCCAACCCTCCGCAATTCGAGGACAAAATCCGCGAGAACCAGCGTTCGGACCCAAAGTTCTCGTTCCTCAACCCCGCGGACCCTTACCATGCCTACTACAGACACCGCATGGAGAAGGTCGCGCGGGGCGAGGTCGACGACGAGCCTGCGGCGCCCAAGGAGGGTGCGGAGGTCGAGCCGGAGAAGCCGGTTGTTGTTGAGGATATGGGCGTCGAGCCGCCCGCTGCGGACTTTATATTGGATGTGCATAATGTTTCGGCTTTGGATATGTGAGTTCCGTATATAGTATGTCCACATCAGACCAGTACTGATAATGTTGTAGGGATATCATGAAGACCGTGGCACTGTTCACCGCCCAAAGGGGCCGCCCCTTCCTCGCGTCACTAGCCGCCAAAGAAGGCCGCAACCCGACATTCGAGTTCCTCAAACCCACACACCCCTTATTCGGCTACTTCAACCAGCTAATCGAGCAATTCCAACGCGTCGTCCTCCCTCCCCCCTCTTCTCTTCAAAAGATCGCCCAACGCGCCCAGCCAAACTCCAAATGGGCCATCCTTGACGCCGCGCGGAGTCACGCGACATGGCAGCGCAAAAAGGCGGAGCGCGAGAAGAAAAGGGAGGAGGACATGGAGGCGGAGAGGCTGGCGTTTGCCGAGATTGACTGGCATGATTATGCGATTGTGCAGACTATCGAGTTTACGGCTGCGGACGCGAATGCGGAGTTGCCGTTGCCGATGAGCGTGCAGGAGGTCGAGAGCATGACGCAGGCGCAGAAGAGGATGGCTGCGATGGTCATGGAGCAGGCGGGCGAGGACGTCGAGGCGCATAGGGCCAGCCAGGCCGCGGCTGAGGCGGCGGCGGCGAATGCCGTGGGGAGTGTGGGTGTTGGGGACGATGAGGCGGCTATGGAGGTCAGCGACGACGAGGGTGGCGCCGACGAGAGGGCGCAGCGCGAGGAGCTCGAGCGTCAACGCGAGATTGAGCGGGCCAAGGCTATCCAGGCGAGCTCCATGGCGGGCGCGCCTATGAAGATCAGGACGGACTATGTCCCGAAGGGTAAGCTCTATTCTTATCCCTATGATAAACCTCATACTGACATGTACACTCTAGTCGGCCAGAAGAACAAGGTAGCAATGACGACCTGCACCATTTGTGGTCAGCAAGTCCCCGTCAACGAGCTCCAAGAACACATGCGCATCGAGCTCCTCGACCCCAAATGGAAATCGCAGCGCGACGCCCTCGAAGCGCGCAAAGCGCAGGCGTCCGAGCTCCAGCGCGGCGCGAACGTCGTCGAGTCGCTCAACAACCTCGCCCGCACGCGCGTCGACATATTCGGCGCCGAGGCGGACGAGGAGCGGCGGAAGCGCGAGGAGGAGGAGGAGAAGGAAAGGCGGAAGGCAAGGGAGAAGAATGTGTGGGACGGGCATACGGCGAGCAAGGAGGGCACGCTCAACAAGTACAGCACGAACGTCAATTTCGACGAGCAGATTGCTGCCATTCATCGCGCGAAGGGGCTTGGGCCGCAAGAGACGAACGCGATCGGGCCGGGGATCGGGCCTGCGGCCGTGCCACCGCCTATGGCTGCTCCGCCGCCCGTCGCGCTGCCGAACAAGCCCGTAGGCGCCAGCACGCACTCTGCGCCCGCGTACGAGGCCGCGACAGTCTCGTCCGGTCCACAGCCCGCGTCGATGTATCCGAACGCGCCTCCTCCCGTCATGCTTCCTCCCCTCCACTACCAGGGCCTCGAATCGGCCCAACCCTTCGGCTACCAGCCTCCAGTCGGCGTCGCGCCCTCTCCCCGCCCGCCACCAGCGTTCTCGCCACCCGGTACGAACTCGAACTCGACGCCCGTAGGCGCAGGCATGGTCCGCGGCGCGGACGAGATGGACCAGGACTCCATCCCGCCGGCCAAGCGCCAACGCGTCGCCAAGCTCCCGGGCGGGCAGTACTACCCCGAGTCCGACTGGATCAACCTGCACCCGCACCCCATATCCCTGCGCGTGCAGCTCCCGCCCGCCGAGCCGTCGAAGCCGGAGTGGAAGTTCGAGGGGCAGGTCGTGACGATCCCGGAGATCCCGGTCGGGTACATCGTCGGCGCGTTGAGGGACCGGATTACGCAGGCTGTTGGGTCTGCGCTCGCGCCGGGACGGCTGAGGATCGCGTATGGGGGCGTTATGTTGAGTAATGGGAATACGATTGCGAGTTATAATTTGGAGGATGAGGATTTGTTGAGCGTTAGTGTGCAGGAGAGTAAGAAGAAGAAGCATTAGGTGCTGGGCGGTGGGCGGTGGGGGATGGGGTCCTGGGATGTCGTTCATTGTCATGTACTTACTGTAGTGCATTATTACTTTTGGCGTAATATGTATGTCGTGCTATAGCTATCTGATGCTCTTCGTGCATGGTCTACCAAGAACCGCAACTCTTCGCCGCCTCGGATATGCCTCGGGCATGCATGCATCGATGCCCCGTGCTTACGTAAATACCATAGTCGCCGCGTGCGAGCCGCAAGCGCCCTGACCTCGACCACGACGAACGCGCGCGTTGTCGGTCTCGGAAATACAACTCCTCAATCTAGTGCTCGATACTCTGTAAGGGCTATGAAAGCTGCCAAGGATCGAGAAGCTGACGACGGACTCGTCTATCCCGACAAGGGCGAGGCAGCCTTGCTCCTGATCAAGAGAGCTCCCAACATCGTTACTGCCCAATTACGGGGCGCATGGAACGTCGTTAGCGCTCATGTGGCCTCCGGCGCGACGGAGAGCGAGCTTCACGATGCCCTCGATCAATTCGCTCTGGTGGTGAAAGACGTGTATTACGCGCTGGGCGTGTGCCAGCAAGATGAGGCGCACGATAAACTGAGCCTCCAAGTCTGGTCTCGCATGTACGATGCGGGGCTTCCTGACCTCATGCAGGATATCATCATGCAGAGTACTTTCTGGACGCTGCCTCGGGTGCGTGACTAGTCTACCTCGGATGCTATGTACATCGGGGCTAATGATGGATGGCCCGCAGCCAATTATCGTCAATTATCTGTTCGCTATCCACGTTGCGGTCTCGTTTTCCAGCCACTTGGAGTACGCGCCTCTTCGCCCTCGTGTGCTCGCGCGCTCAGATACTTTATGGGCCGCTATGTGGGACAACCGACATCTTATCGCGGCGTGGTTGGAGGTCAGGCCGGCACACCTCGGGAGTAATTCGAAGGAGATACCTCCCGTTCAGATGCTCTTGCTTTATCACGCTCTATACCAAGCAGAGTACGTCGTGGGATAACCTTTGTCTGCGTACGGAAACTGATTTGAAGCACTTGCAGAAAGATACCTGTCACCATCACCTCCCGCATGCCTCACTTCGCACTGTACGCTTGGGCGACCGCGGAGTGTCAGAGCGAGAGGTTCAGCGCAGTTTACGCCTGCGACAACGGGCCCAACCATCCTGCTACAGAAGCGGAAAGGTTTCTTCGCGAAGTCGTTGTAGGCGGAGTCGGCATAGAGGCGTGTATGGCGCGGTTGGAGGAGGTGTTACGCGGAGAAGAGCCCTGGCAATGGTCTAGATTGGAAGACGTCAAAGAGTGTGTCCGGATTTTCAGCGTCCTCATGCGGCCGAGCACACCGGAATCTCTAGCCCTCCTTGGTTCTGCAGGACAACATTGCATACCGCATCTCTTGACGGGCATCGCCAGGAAGTATGCTCTTCAAGACGGACTACGGGAGTGCCCGATCTTCTACCATTCAACGTTCCTCATGATGGAGTGAGTGCGGTCGCTCTCAACAGCTCGGATGGACTTCCTGGACGTCATGCTCATGATACTCTACGCTCAGCCGGTTTACCCTGTACGATCTTGCCACAAAGCGATTCGCCGCCGAGAGTCGGCCGCTGCTCATCTCAGGCGAGGACATAATAGCCATGATGGCCTGCGCCATCGACCTCATGGCAGCCCACGGAAGCGACCCCGATTTGGACAAAGATGCAGAAACGAGTGCGTCTATACCCTCGATTCGATTCCTTAAGTCTGATATGCCATACAGCAATCCCTCTGATTGAGAGCTTCATTACCGTGAAAGTGGAACAAGAACACAAGTGGGCCGAGTCGGTCCAAAACGCCCCTCTTGGTTCCCTCTCGAAACAAGACACCGAGATTATTGCTGGCTACCGGCGGGGCATGGAGAAGCATTGGTGGCCGAGCCTGCGCGCTATCAGTTTGGCCAAGCGTCGTTGCAAAACCGTTCCCGAGGATTTGGTCCGACTAGGCACATTGTGGACCGGGTTCGGCGCACTGTTGGGACGGGATGCTCGACGCGAACTGGAACGTGACAATAAGAACAGAGCGAGTCGCTGTACGCGATTAGAGTGCGAGTTCAACCGGAAGCCAGGGGATACGGAGAAGCCCTTCATGAGCTGTAAAGGTTGCCGCGTGGCCTACTGCTCTCGCGAGTGCCAAGTCAAGTGAGTACACACACACTCAAAACTCAATAGACTCCAGGTGTGCTGAACGGGTTATCTGACCAGGGATTGGAGGAAGGGCCACAAGAACTCGTGTAAGCGGCTGAAAGATGGAGAAGTGAACTGATGTTATTCAACACGGTTGTACTTCTTTTGCTCTATTTCATACCTGGTTGGCAAGCGATCATGTCTGCACCAAATCCATGAACATGGCCGTCCTTTACCAACACATTACTTGTCCCTCTGCTTCGTACCCCTATTGAAAGTGACCTCTGCCTTTACCATCCCATCAAACTCAGCAACGGCTGGTGGAAGTGAGTGCAGTATTATGAGCGACGATGGGTAGCAGAGGCGCGCGCTCGACGCTTGAACGTCGGCAATCACCGTGGCCTTCTCAGACGTGCCGGCAGCCGAGCGTGTACGCAGCTGCCGTCGACCTTGTGTCTTCCACCAAGGATGCATTTTGACCGTCACCGTCAGCGCCCAGTTTTGAGCTCGCACGTACGCTAGCGACGAAGCCTCGCCACGCAGCCGACACTACATGGATCTTGTGTGCGGCCAAACTCTCGAAGTTGCGGCCGACGCCGGAGATGCTGTCGTTCTGAGATCAGCGCCACCCGGTCTCTTAAGCTTACCCCCAGAACTCCTCGCTCGGATAGAGGCTCCCTTGGACAAGGAATCCATCGTCTCGTACATCAGCACTTGCAGACGTCTGCGTGGGGCAGGCACTCGGACTCTACTATGGCAGCATCCAGTGATCCTGACCACAGCCGCAGGCCTGCGGTCGTTCTGCCGCTTCATGCATGCCGACCTATTGGATCGGAAACGGTTCCTTCGCTCTTTCACATTGGACACGCCCTTCCCTTCGCCAGAGCAAGTCATTGCCTTACGCCGAAGACTTGCCGAGATCCTAGTAAACGCGCCCGGCCTGGCTTACCTCGAATTTGGGAGGTGTCTAGCTGACATCCTCGAGCACTCTCCCGCGCTGTTCAGTGCCATTCATTCCCTCCGCTCCCTTACCTCATTGAAGATAGGAGCAGAAACAGGGACATGGTCTTATACCATACTTCGCGTTTACAACGCACCTTTGACAGCCCTCGACGTGATGGGCGATTCTGTCATAGATGCCCCCAACGTATTCGCTCGCTATGCTTCCACGTTGCAGTCTCTTACCCTAGGCGGTCCCTCTCTTAGAGAAATGTTAGGTCCGACCACGTATATGAATGTCACGTCCTTCACTTGGTACGGGCGACCGCTTGAGCAAGCGTGGGGCATATCGACCATGATCAGTTCATTTCCGAACCTGGAAAAACTATCGGCATGGATGGGACCGGCCTCTACCCCGTCTCCCCCGTTTATTCTTCCAATGTACGAGATAGTACGCTCTCGTAATGCGACGGCGCAATCTCAACGCCGATGGCCACGCCTTCGCTCCCTCAGTGGTGACTCTAAGGCGCTATTCACATTAATAGCCGCGGACTGTGAGGTGGACACAATGTCAATCTTCGCCAATCTGGAGCCATGGGACTCTACCATGCTAGTGTGCAAAATCGTTCGGGATCTTCGTCATCCATTGCACACCCTTCACCTTCAGTTCTGCTCTGCCTGGCCTCATGGTTCTGCGGAGCGCCTCAGTGCCTCCCTCTTGGGCGAATTGGTGCGAAGAGACGTGCCTCTCGAGGTTGATACCCTGGTTGTTGAGTTGATCGTACCGAGTGGAGCGTCTTGGAGGAAGATCATGAACATACTGGTCAGTTTCCGTTGTCAGTGTCGTGCATACGATGCGACTTCTAACAAGTGTCTTAGGCGGGTTGGCCAATCGTGATGGGCAGAATTGCACCTCGCTACATCTTGCTTCACGTGCATGTCGAACCCAGTGAACCGAGGTGGAACTGGCTCCCCCAATCAACGGCAGCCGAGGAGTTCGTACAGGACGAGCATATCTTCAGGATGGGTGAAACGATAGGAGCCTCTGCACGCACTACGGAGGCGATATACATTAGGACGTCCTGGAACGGAGGGAAAAAGACAACGTGGTGGGAGAACGTATCGGGACCTCGGCTTGAAGTCAGATTCATCCAACTCACGGAAGCCGCGTTTGGAGATGAGGCGGAGCAGACTGTCGATGGGATATTGTCTAGTCTGCTTCAATAGAGAAGATAGTGTCGATAGTGCAAACCCCTATTCCAAACCAGTATACCACTTGTATCGCGTACATGGACTGGATGTCAGAATAACACAACTGTGATCTTTCCTGCTCTTATACCGCGCAGCACTTCGGGAGCTCCCAGTACCGCCTTGAACACCTCATCGCGGGTTTGCGGTATCTCCAAAACGTCAAAGTTCTTGGCGTCCTTGTGAGAGATGTCGAGAACAATGTGCGTAAGCGCCGATATACTCAACGCGTCTACAATGATCAATCAGCCGCATGCTCCGAACATGATTCGATATCATTGAGGCGACGTACCGGTATCATTCAGCAGTTTGCCTAATCTTGCTGGCGTACCGACGGCAGACCCAACCTTGGTCTTCTTCAGGAAGGCGACCTGCTGTTCGAGCTTGAAATGTTTTGCGAACAGCTTCGCGACATCACCGCCCTTCTCTCCGCGGAGCTTCTTGCTCCGAAGAGCGCGAGTGGCGTCAGCACCTCGCATGGCCGCTGATACGACGAACAACATCGTTGGTGCGCCAGGTGATCTAGTTCTTTGCGACAATCGGGTGTGTAGCGAGGGAACAGCTGATAGTTCGGGTCAGGCTGAGCGCATTTGAAAGGCGCATGGGTGTAGCTTACCTTGCATAATGAACTCCTCCAAGTCCTCCAAGCTCCTCGATCCCTTCCATGAGGTCGTGTCCGCTATCGAACTCTCTGCCTAGCAGTCAATCTCAGAGAGCTTCCCAGAACAAACGGCGGTGAGTACTTGCCTGGTATTGAACGGTCTTGCAGCTCTAGAGCTGTCGATTTTGGGAAGACTTTCGCCTGCATGTTGGCGAAGTACTCGGCTATTGCCGCAGGAGATTGTGCCGCAATGGGTAGTGATGTTGCCGATTCATCTTCAAGCTTTCTCCTCTGGACAGACGTAAATGAGAAGCCTAACAAAGGAATACGCTTGCGAATGTACCTTGACCTTCTTCTCCCTGAGCTTCTCCTTCCTTTTTCGCTTCTTCTCCAGCTGCTTCTCGTCCTTGGCCTTCGAAGTAACCGCCGCCTCACCCTCGTCTGCGCTCAGTAGGTGCCCGACATCCTCGCCGTCGCCCAAGCCCGAGTCTGCTTCTTCATCCGAGTACGCGACGATCTCGTCTAGAACAAAGTCGTCTTCGAGGTCATCCCCACGGTGGGTAGCCATGACAGGCAAGATGGAGGCAAAAGTAAAGACGCGGCGAAGTCAAGAAAGTCGAGTTTGAGAATGATGGAATGTTCGGCGGAGATTCGGTCCGATCAAGACATCCGGATAAATGGTCCGGAATTTGGACGGCGCGGTGTTGGCGTGCTAGCGGCGAGGAACGTCGTTACATGGACTCGACTCTAACCGCGACGACCACGACGAACACGCTCGCCCGGCTCAAGGCTGGGCTCTTGGCCACCCGGGACACCCCGTCCTACGTCTTTCTCTTCACGTCTGCCGTTCTATTCGTCCTCTTGTGTGTTCGATGGTACAAGTCCTTTCACGCTACACTTCGCCGCCACACAAACAATACTTCATATCCAAAGTCGACCTCTCCCACCACCCTCCTTTCTAAGATGGTCGCAGTTGCTACGCAAACTTTCCATGCCACGTTTCGTCCCCCGTCCGCTACACCCACAACGAAGCAACGAGCGGTTACCCCGGTCATTATCACACCTGAACGCGAGAAGGCTATCATTCAGGCAGCAGAGGCTGCGCTGAGCCCAACCTGCCGCCAAACCTTCGACGCCTTTCTTGTCTTAGACGTAGAGGCGACCTGCTATCAAGGCTCTGGTTTTGACTTCCCGTCCGAGATCATTGTGCGTGGCGTCCTTTGTCGCGTGACCCCTATTCACACGAAAAGATAGGAATGGCCGGTTGTACTGCTCAAGTGGTCCGATAGGGACCGCAAGGGCTTTGCTAGCAAGCTTGAGATTGCGGGACAATTCAGGAGCTTCGTTAAGCCTACCTGGAGGCCTACACTCAGTGGGTTCTGCACACAGCTCACCGGCATCACCCAGGTAAGCGCGTATTTGCCTCACCTTCTACTTGCGGTATCATGCATGTCTAAATACGTGTCTTCTTGGCGTTGCAGGCTCAAGTGGACCACGCACCCACCTTCCCTCGTGTTCTTTCCCAGTTCTCGACATTCCTTGCTCAGCATGGTCTTATCAAACCGAAGACAGGCGAACGCCTTGTTCGGTTCTGCTGGTGCACAGACGGACCTTTCGACATCCGTGACTTTGTTGTGAAACAGTGTTTTATTTCTAATGTACGCATCCACCTCTCATTGCGTCGCGTCATACGCCTTCTCACTCACGCCACCAGATTCGGATGCCTTACTGGTTGCAAGGCGATGTAATGGATGTCCGTCAAGTAGTCTCCGACTGGTCAAACCCCACACCGCGCGGCCCAGTGGGTGCACTTACTCTTTGAGGCTACCCTCTCTCATCGTTGCCTGTAGCACCAGCGCTTCTTACGCCGCCAGTCCCCCAATATCACAATGCAGCTTCGTTTGTTGGAGCTTGCCGAGTTCCAAGGCAGGCAACATTCCGGCATAGACGTAAGAAACCATATGCTGCTCACGAGTATGCCTCGCTGATTCCATATGCAGGACACGCGTAACATTGCCCGTATCGTCATTGAGCTTGCTCGACGGGGTGTACGTCTGCAGCCTAACACCGCCATCCGTCCGGACCGTCGCTGGTACTGGATGGGGCGCTACGGCGAGATCATTGAGGACTACTTCCCTCCCGCGCCTACGGTGGTTACGCCTGCCGTGGTGGCGCCAACTCCCGTAGGACCCGCAATGGCAGTTGCTGCCTCGTGAACCACCGCTATCACCCTTCTCCCGTCTCTTCGCTGCACCTCCGCAGCACATACACGTTACCTGCCTTGTGACGTGCATCGCATCTTGACTCCCCGTTCGCTGTCCGTATCTTTTCTGCTGTGCTCCCTGTTCTGTGCATCTTGTTACGTTCTGTGTAGATTACTCACGACCTGGTCGGCTTCGTATGCGACACCCCTTCTCCATTCACCACATATTTCTCCGATTTGCGGGGGCATGACCCGTTACGGCGGCCGTAGACCGCGTCGAGGGCTTGTCGCGATCCTTTGCGGGGAAGGTTTTCATCCGAGCTAGGTACTGCTTGTGGTTAAATCACCCATTGAACCTACCCCGCTCCCACTGCCCGCAGTGGCAATCAAGGATAATATGCAATGCATGAGGCAAAGAGGGAGAAAGGTTGCATGCGCTTGGCAAAGCTTGTCTGCTAGACGCCGGAGGGTGCCTTGCTATTCCGAGATCGCACTGACACGCACAGGAAAGCTCTCATAGCAATCTCATAGCCACCCCTCATCTTACCTATCACATCTTGTGCAAGCCATCCTGCGAAGAGGATCCACTCCCATGATACCGTGTCGTTCCGTGGACAAATTAGGCTAATTCAATCTATGAGATCAACATGCATGAGAATCATTATCCTTGTCGCGTATCCTACTGATTACACGGCCAACGAGGATGGGAGCGCAAAAGAAACAGCGAGCACACGCGACGTGGTTGGTGGCGCACTCAGTACTTCCACCAGCCAACAGTCGCGGAGGATTGGGGAGAGAGATGAGAAGACAGCGTGTTAGTGGATACAGCGAGAAGAGCGAGATCTAGTATGTGCGGCGAATGAGTAAGAGGGCGTAGGTGTGAACGTTAGCGTATTATCATGACCCTGGCCCCTTACTACAACCGTTGTCAGTGCTCGGCACACTCGGCAAGGATCGGAGAGGATAGACGTACGAAGTCCCACAAAGTCCCGAAAGCGGGGATCCCAGCCTCCTTGCAGCCCTGCATGATCTCCGAGTTTCCAATGTAATTGGACGTGATGAAGACGACTGTGGCAGAGATGTGAGGACGGGCATCGCGCCGAACCTGTAACTACGTACCTTCAGCGTTCCACGACTTGTACACCTCCTTGAGAATCTTCATCGTGTCAGGACGACCGCCGCGCGCTTTCGAGTCCCAAAGGATGTAGCGCTCGGGCTCAAGGTGGCGTTTGATCAAACCGCTGATGGTCGGGCCGAACGTCTTCTCCTGGTCGGAGCCTGCGGGATGGAGTGTGAGCATCGCCCGATAGTCAGAAGAACGCGCTGTGAGCGTACCGATCCAAATAAGGAACCTGTAGTTGGGAAGGGAAGCGGTAGATTAGCAGCCGAATCCCTGTGAGAGCATGCTCACGACGTACCAATTCGGTGATTGCAAGCAGGTGGAGAGCGCCGCGCCGAGGCCGGTACCAGTGCATATACGAATACCGCGCTTGTACAGTGTGGATGTGTTCGACACACCGGCAAACTGCAAAATTGACGCGGTGGTGAGAGTCTGTTCCGGATTGGGACATTCACAGCCACGCACCTTCAGCTCGCGCGTCCAGATAGTGCGAGGCGGATCGTTCACAAGGCTACGCGTGAAATCGCCTGTGGCACATTACATGCGACGCATACGTGATAGGACGAATGTGCCTACCTTGTACACCACAGATGAGGTAGTGATACTTGGCGTGGGTGCCCTCCCTGCGACGAATGAGCATTCGAGGCAGACGCTTGAACGATGAGAACACTCACGAAATGATGCCGAAGGCGTGGTATTCCATGATCGATGAGCGACTAATGCGGGCAAGCAGTCCCTGCTGCATGCCACGCTCGAAGCGGAGGATGGCAACCTTCGGCGACGGCAGCTCGATGTCGACTGGAACCTCGCGCACGAAACACCACGGCAACAAGACAAGGATCGTCATACTCATGATGAACCAGAAGTCCTGCTGCTTGAAGACATGGCGAGCGCTGAGGTCCCAGGTCTCAGTTTGAACGTTGTAGATATCGCCGAGAATGACGAAGGCCCAAGTGAAGACGATTCCCATCCAGCCGGCGAACCGATGGTGACGCTCGAAGATGCTGAAGATGCTGCTTCAGCAAGCTATCGCCAACAGCGCTGTATCTGACACCTACTTGTGATGTGTGTTGCGGACCCATGGGAAAGCACTCAGAGCGCTGATGATCACGACGATATTCGTAGCGGTACCGGCGACAAGGATGGCCTTGTGAGTGACGTTCGTGGCCTTGAAGTTCTGGACAACTTTGAATACGAGCCAGGCAACTCCAGAAAGGGCGCAGCCGCTGTGAATGCCACCGAGATGCTACCGAACGGATCGATGAGTCTTAGCAAAGCGCCGAAGAGACTGCATAACTAACCTGAAGGACCGACGTGCAGCCGAGGCGCCACCATAGCGGTGTCCACTTTGCAAAGCTCTTGTTGATGAACAGATATAGAAGGCGACCGAAGACCTCGTTCCGCATGAGGATAGCGAAGTTCAAGTTACCGAGGATCATAGCACCATCGTACCGAACCGCATACGGGAAATGTCCGGAGGCGGCGAGGCCGATAGCGATCATGTTGAAACTGAAGGCGATAGTGAAAAGCTTCCTGTATGCGTTCAAACGACGTCAGCGAGTGAACGGGCCGATGTTAAGCCTTCGCCTTCGGAATGACGCTACTGACCTGTATGTGTTGAACCAGAGTTGCCAGAGGATCCATTTCGAGACCTTCTTCTTTGGCTTCGGAGCGGGCTTTGCGGCAGGCTTGGACAGTTGGGTGACGGTGACAGACTCCTTCTCCTTCAACAACTTCTTCTCCTCGCTAGCATCGAGATGGACGGTGGTGGCTTTCGGCGGCGCGGGAATCACCTCGAGAGTACCGCGCTCCGCGGCATCGTAGGCCGGTACGGGCGACGCTGGTGTGATCTGGTTGGACATAGCGAACAGCACAAGAAGAGGATCGACGACACGAGACGCGCAAGTCGGAAGCGATCAGCTCAAGGCGTCGTACGGGCAGGAGAGTTGTGCGAGGGAAACCTGGAGAGCGAGTTCGCTCATTTATAAGGAAGCGCTACTTAAACGTCAGTGCGGGGGAAACAGGAAAACAGGGTGAATGAATGAAGCTCTCAGAAACGCGCAACCGAGCCCAGGGCAGGGTAACTGTGCGGCAGCTGCACACATGGTCAGGTAGTACTCCGAGGCACCACCGAGAAGTGTTGAGAGCGGCCAGCGCTAGTACCCACAGTGCGGCTCATTCAGTAGCCAATCACACACCCTACGTACGCAGCGTCCAGTACAGGCTGGACAAGCCTTTCCCACGGGTAAGGCCATTGATTGATGGCTTCAATTGTGCGTTCGTCGTACAGTGTTCGCCCGCCCGGGATGCCCATGTCGCTGAAGGAATGCCGATGGCTTTCAACGCCACACTTGAATCGAGCGCGACTCGTATGCGGTCCAAGATATATCCGTTAAAAATGCGCCATAAGCTTACCACAAGTGTGGAAGCGCCATAACGGGCGGAATGGTAACAGCGTGTGGAGCTGTCCCGAGAAGGCAGCTCACGACCAACCAGGGCTGAGCCCTGCGAGTACAGGCTCATCCGGACCGCTTTCAAAAACTGTGTTTCATCGGCATAGCCGTCCGGCGAGAGTGCCACACACTGCCCATCATACATGATACCCATGTGTAAAGTACGAGCCTATGAGCTGCGCGTAAGAGGATGACGACAAGTGGCAGATTGGCGCAACTGACCATATTGAATATGTCGTCCCTTTGGGTACCACAGTACTGCGGTCCCGGTCTAGCCGACTGTTCGCGCTCAACTGTCATCAGTAATCGACGTCCCGCTCCATTGAAGACGAACAATGCTCCTCACCTTTCTCAAGCCATCCCGAGATGCCTTGAACGCGGGCGCCATACCCACAAAGAGCGGCGCCGAGTCGGAAAGCGCGTGAACAGTATACACGGCCTCGAAAAATGTTGCCTAAACAGGTGCGTAGGTCGCGAACCGACGGTGCGGTAAGTGTTAAGCAAACATGGAGGGCAAATGACCGTACGTACCCCAAACGAGGCTTCGGATATCGCAAGTTTGACAATCGCCGCCACACAGTGACTTGCCGCCGGCAAGATTGTTTGTCCCCCCGCAGCAGAGTCAATATTACTCTTGCGCACACTTTCTCGTGCTGATACCTGCGAAGATGTATCAGCAGACTTCCTGCTATGCACAAGCCAACGGTATGCACATTACCTGCCTGTTGCGTGGACCGCGTCGTCAGACATACGCATACGTGAGGACCGCCTTGCCAGAGATGCCGAGAATAGTGTGTCAGGCAGACAGGCACACATGTCAAGAAGACGGATGTGAGTGGCTGAGTACATGCGGTGATGATAGGACAACGACGTAGGGAATACAGGGGAGAGAGACTCAAAACAAGGCTACAGAACCAACCAACGTAACGATCGAAGATAAGAATGCGAGTTTCCAATGGCGTGAGCAAACGTGTGAAATCGGTCAGGGCCGCCCAGTTACGTGCTTTCGGCAGTGTCCAGCAGATACTGAAGGTTCTGCGAGACCTCTTCCTTGAACGCGACGATCTCGCTGGCGCTTTGGAGCATCTCGCGCATGAGCTCGACTTTAGCCTTCTCAAGCTTGTCAACTTGCTCGCGGAATCTGGATACCGGTCAAAATGTGAGCAAGAGCTGTTCCAACAGTGCGAAAGGCGGAACACGCCAACGCACGCGATCTCCACAGCCTGTAGGTGTTGACTAGCTCCTAGCTTGTGCATGTTGCCTTGATTGCTGGCTCGAGCGATCTCGCCCTCGAGACGTGTAATCTCGTCGCTACTAGACAGCATGACCCGCTGTATCTCCTGCAAGCACGTACCCACAGTCAGCGCGCCGATTCGCTTTTGGGACACGGGCATGGGAACGTACATCTCGGAGCTCGTTCGTCTGCTCTTCACGCGCGGAGATGTCCTTCGAGAGGCTGAGAATTCTGATCTCCAGTTGTTCGCACGCCGCCACGACCTGGTCAATTTCGTGGTCGGTTTGCATGCGCTCGTTCTCAACGGCACTGCTTTCGACCCTCTTCGCCTGCGAGATAGCCGCGAGCGTCGGCCTGATCTTTCCGCGGATGTTCAAGCCACGTAAGAGATCCTGAGGGTTTGAGGCGGCTGGATTGAGCCGGAGACTGATGTCCATATCCTCATACGGCGGCGGTAGCGTCGGCAGGAACCCAAGCCCGGCGAGTTCGCGGTTGTACTTGTCCATGATGTCTTCGGTGGTAGCGGTACGGTTGGCGACAGTGATCTCGAGCGTGGAAAGCGTTTTCCGCGCGTCACCGATCTTGTTCTTGAGGTCGCCCAGGTTACGTTCTAACGTCTCGTACTCGGTGTTCATGCGCACGACTTCCTCGACGGAGAGGTTCTGCGTCTTCACGACGCGGTTGACTTCCTCTTCTTGTTCGCGAAGCTTCTGCAGTTCAGCGCCTAGAGCAATAGTGAACACCCCGAACACGGCGATCAATCTGAAACGCACGTATAGCCTCGTTTCCCGCTTTCAGCTTCGCAATAGAGTCAACCAGGGCGATCTTGCGTTCCTCCCAGCGCTTCATAACCTCATTACCCTTCGCCTCATCACGTTTCAGGGCAACATTCTCAGCCTTAATCTTCTCGATTGGCGCCTGCAAACAAGGTAATTAGGAGAGCATGAAGTTGCGGTTCGGAGCTTCACTTGCCGGAGAGTTCTTGAGCTCTTTCAGCTTGGACTTGGACGCCTTGTATTCCGCCTTAAGCTCCAGAATCTCGTCCTTGATGCGCCTGTCGTTAAGCTCTGCATGGTTCATGTTACAAGGCAATTCGAAGGCAGGACTGTGCGTTTACTGACCGTAACGCGCCTCGAGAGCCTGCTTCTGGGATTCGAAACTGTCCGATCCGGCGAGGAAAACATCGTAGGCGTCTATCATGAAGTCCATGGCAAGTGCACGATGATGGTGAGGGTCGCTGAACTCTTCAGGGACATCTTTCGAGTCCTGTAGAGTCGGATGATGGCTCTCCATGTAGTTCAACTTAACCTATGATATGCGTGAGAATCGACTGGCGAGCAGGAAGACGATCGGCGCTACCTTACCCATCTCGACGAGCCAGTGAAGAACGCCAAGTAGAGATGGCCAGGCATGCATACTCGCAGGCGTGACGAGCCATTTAACGTCCAGTTGATTGACGTGTGGGTATACCATCGCCTTCAATGCCGGAATGAAGTCCTCTTCGAGCTTTGCATTTGCATCGAACGGATAGTTCGGGTCAAGGAGTAGGATGAGATGCTGAAATACAGTCTTGAAGTCCTTGGCTGTGATATTGGCAAGCGTCTGGGCAGTACATGGGCAACCTGTCTCGTTCAACCACGCTGCGGTCTCCTTGCGCATCTCAAGCTGATACGTTCGGTCACGCAAAGGTCGGGTATCACGTGTGGTGAGAGCTGCAGGTGCCGGCGTCGCGCCTCCTTGCCACATCGAACCGCGTCGATTACTATTCTCACGTTGAGGTGCTGATCTAAGGCATGAATATATTTCAGACGCACCCTGCTGGTGTCCGACCTACTCCAGCCTTTGAAGTACTCATGAGCAGAGGATTCATATTATGCGATTTGTACATTGCTCCCCCTTGTTGTACAGAGCCTGGGATTTGTGGCGGGAGCATCGCGTTTCGTAGGGCAGGGCCGGCCAAAGACATTCGTTTACTATTCTGCGGCTTTGCTAATGGAGTAGGCATGGGCATAGGAATAGCAGAGCGAGCGCTACCGGGAGGCTCCGGAGGCCGCATCGTGGACTGTCTTCGTGATTGGGAGAACGCCATGAGGGGCGAAGGCAAGTGGCGTGTTCAACCGCGAGCGCGTCAGGACACGTGAGGGCGTTCAACGACGCGGCTCCGACGGCGCGTGAATCGAGTCTTTTGCGAGTCTTTCCTTGTCCACCATCACCCGCAACCGAACTGTCTATAGTGACTAACAGTGACTTCAGCACACGATATATAAAGAGCGCGTCTCACAGCCGAAGGTTGTCAGTCTATCCCCACCACCCTCTTTCTCCTACCATCATGTCGACCAAACGCGATCTCTTCGGCGGCGCCATCACGGCAACTCTACCAAGTTCCCTCATCGACGCATCGTATGTAGCCGTAGTATACGATATGTCTACATAGTGTGAAATGAATATACTGTCAGCGATTTACGCCAAGTGCCTGATACTCAGGAAGTTTTCCTCTCACCTACTTCCGATGTCAGCATCATTCTTGAGATCCTCGAAAGCGTCCCGCCAACCGATCTCGTCGACGCAGCCAAGTACGTCGCCCTCATGTCAGGCTCCCACGAACGGCATTCTCATCTGAGCCTCCATGTAGATTCCACTTTGACTCGCTTGCGCACGACAATGAGGCAACAGCGCCGACCGTGCTGGACGTGACTACGATACCGAACGATCGCGGTGACGGCACGCCTTCACCGACCGTACTCAATGGGACCCAGCAAGTGCGCAAGTTCAACCGCTCGAACGCGGATGACGTGCGCATCTATATGGCAGTGTACCGTGTACCAGGGAAGGGTGTCGACGTGGTACTCACGATGAATGTGCCGTTCGTCGACGAAACGCAGTTGGCAGAGGCCAAGAGCGTCTTCAACGTCGCGGCTCGTTCACTGGCCATTATCGACTATTCCCTCTTTGCATGAGATCCATGCATCATGTTCCGAACGAAATATGTAATTGGTGCGACTCTACTCCAAGATGAAAGGCGAATGAACACTGAATCAGTCCCCCAGATATATCGAGCTTGTCGAAGGCATTCCTATACGTATGCCTTCAGCAGCGCAGACGATGTCATCACATACCGATCACGTCATATGTCATATCTGACTCGCGCTTCTTACAATGTGCGAACCACTCTACGTACCCTGACCCGATCCCGTCCGATTGTCAAGAACTACAAGTCGTATTTGTTTGTTCACAATCCGCGGATCGGTCTAGATGATCGCCCCCTTATCTTCACGGCATGCAATATCGGCCTGGTTGATGGGGTTTTCGTTCGTATAAATCTATGAGCAACGGATCGAGTCTCTGCAGCTTCCTCCCACACCACCATCTCGACGTCCCCGACATGGCTGCTTCGGCACCCGCTGTGCCTCGCCCAACGCCAATCTTACGTCTAGCATATGAGCTCCATGTCGACATCATCAAACTTATTTGCGACTCGGACGCGGGGCCGTACTATCTTGACACACCACCTCGCTCTGTCAAGAATCTGAGAAGCATAGCGCACACTTGCCAACGTTTTCGGCGGATTGTCAAAGGCGACCCCAAGCTTGGACAGATATTCACACGTCCGCGACTCATGCGCGATCTACCTCTACTTTTCGACTCTTCTTGGGTCGTCGCCGCCGCTGGCAAGGGCACCTCGCCTCTCATTATCCGCGCAGAGATTCCCAAGCCAGATACTCGCGCCGAACGCGCGTTCACACGGGCGATATCGTCGATCTCGCGCGCCAACACCATTATCCTCCGTGGACACGAGAGAGCCGATGATAGCTCTGACTCTTATACGCGATGTGATATATTCTCGGTGACTGGATCGCTACCTGCGAAGTTGGAGATATTGCGTCTCTCCGCTATGAATGTAGATGCAGTACAGTCTGCAGAACGCTCATCGAACCCGGGGAGCCTCAAGATTCTCCAATTGCGCGACTGCGTGCTCTCGAGAGGCAACCCATCACTCCCGGCGGGCATGGCGCTCACTTCATTTGTTCTTGAACATGTCAAATTTGAGGGTGGTTTCTCCCCTGACACTCTCATACGAGTTCTGCGCTCATGCGGGATGACCTTGCGCGAATTGATCATCAGCGACGAGCACCTATCTGATACTAGCCATATACCTGACGGTCTGCATGAACGCCTCAACATCAGGCATGATCTGCATCTATCGCAGAAGGCTAACCTTCCCGCCTTGAGGAAGCTCTCTCTGCGCGCCCACACGTACGCTCTGGGGTTATTTATTAATCGTCTGCATATGCCCAACCTATTCGTGGCACATGTTACCGCCATTCATGGTTACACCCGCTTTGATTGCGACTATCTTCGTGATGACGTATCGAAACCAATCATCGACTACCTTCTTGGACCGCGGTGCTCCTTCAAATCCGTCTTGATTGATCGCACACACCCATCTTTGCTAGAGTTCGCCCGTATTATCGCAAAGGCAGACGGCAAGAGGCCCCATCCGGGTCCTGTGCTGGAATTGTCTCTGTTGAACATTGAGCACTCCCAGCACGCGACGCAGATGAGTTGGCCGCCCCGCGTTCGTGACCTTCCTTTCATGCTCCACGACCGTATCCGCGAGGTATACACAGTATATCTCGCTGAGGATGTCAGAGCGGGTAGTGAAACCGATGCAAGCTATTGCCTTCTTGCACACGTCTTTCCCGAGGTCGCTTCTGCGACATTGCTTGGTCCGGGTGCGGCATCTACATTGCACGCGCT
The DNA here is from genome assembly GCA_900536885.1 of Peniophora sp. CBMAI 1063. Classification (NCBI taxonomy): domain Eukaryota; kingdom Fungi; phylum Basidiomycota; class Agaricomycetes; order Russulales; family Peniophoraceae; genus Peniophora; species Peniophora sp. CBMAI 1063. Next base: position 96,081 of record UWZB01000830.1, on the reverse strand, counting down.
TGAGTCAGGCCCTGCAGACTGGATTTCGCCAACACTGGTTGAGATCATCATCTCAACGCTCGATGTGTCGGACGAAGCAGAGTTCATGGATGGCATAACAGAGAAGCATCTAGAGGCCATACGGCACAAGTATGACATGTTCATTCACTACGATTCAACTGTGGCAAAGCGCTACGGGTGTAAGGAGGGTGGTTATGACGAGATGGCGAATGAGCGGTGGGGCTTATTATGGGACGTACGGGATGGATGGGAAGAGTTCAAGCATTCGTATGCGGCGATGGAAGTGGACTGCGGCTTCGAGCCTAAAGATCCTGAAAGCAACTATCTAGGGTCCACCTGTCGCTATGAATGGTCGCAGAGGGAGCTACTGAGTTGAAGATGGGGTTGGTCGGTACACGTAGCGGGTGATTCAAGTCGGTAGTGGGTTGAAGGAGGCGTCGTTGTCGAGGACGATCCCGTGGGCTCGGCGAGTTGGGAATAGATCGATGTATACTGTTGAACCTGCATTTAGTTAGTGATGCATACGCTTGCTCAGCCTTCGGCACTGTAGCCATCGATTTAGCTCAAATTGGTACGAGATCATGACGGTGCGATCGCAAGTGGTGAATTCGAACTCCAGAAGCCGGGCCGCGTGGGCCGCGCATGTCCGACCTGTCCGACGCGGTACAGTGACTTAGTCCGAACCGTCACCATTTGCCATTGTTGACGATAGTCGGCACCTGCTGCATTCATCCAGTGTCCACAAACCTCCAGGCTTCTATGGCAGCAGCTACTCGGGATGCCTCTCCCATCTCGAGACTGACCGACGATGATCTGAGTATCATATTCCTGTACTTTCCTGTACCGGTGCTACCCTCAGAGACAATGTCCGGCGTCCAGGATCTCGCCCCATACGAGCAAAACTCAGACAAAGACGACAAGACGTGGTTGCACATCTCCCATGTATGCCGTCGGTGGCGGTCTGTCTCCTTATCCTGCCTCTTAATCTGGTCGAACATCAATATGGACCCATCACGATACGACCTGGCCGTGGCGTCGTTGGAAAGAGCTAAGGGTGCACCGCTCACAACTATCATCGACTGGACGATGAAGCGCTCTGGACAGTTGGAGGTCCTGAGGGATCTGACGTCCAAGGCGCTCTGGGAACTCTCCCACACCCGACATCTGATCTTCCGGGGCAAGATACTGGAGTCCGCCCCCCAACGGGTCAAGACCCCCAACGGGTCAAAGATTCATTAGGCCCGCTCAAGTAGTATTTAAATAGTGAAAAAATCGAATTCGAGAATAACTGAGTACATGTCATCTGGCTTGGAAGTCTGGTACGATTCTGACGGATGGTTCCCGTAGTACGGGCCTATCTTGATGCGGAATTCGAGAAAGTGTTTCGAACCTGGAGCCGCGTCGTGCTCCTCCATTGCGACTTCGCTCGTCGCGAGCTCCATTCGACGCTATACAGCCCAGAAAACGACACAGATCATGCTGAGTACGTAGTCTACCATAGAAATGAATCTTGTGGGAATCCAACCGTTGGTGCGGCCTCTAGCACGTCAGCACCGAGTGCCGTGTGAACCTGGTCCTTGATTACTTACACCCATGCTGTCTAGCCCTTTGAAACCTCACCGACGCGTTTCATCCTCCCAGAATATTTCCAGCGCTCGGGACGAAGGTATGACGCTGTGCTGTCTAACTGTCCGATTTATTGCCCTCCTGATGGTGCGGATTGATGCGCATATAAGGAGGCGCGCGTTTCGGCGACACCCTCATCCGAAACTGTGTCCAACGTCCACCTCATCGTGAAAATATTCCGGTAAAGTACGGATCATTTTTTTCATACCATTATCTATGGCCTCAAGCTATTTTAGTGTCTACATCCGGCCAGAACGATTCGCACGAGGTGCCCAAAGATGGCTCTGTTCCTGTCATGCCATCGGGCGGAAATAGTCCAAGTGGTACGGCTACTGGTTCTACCCATGTTTCTCAAGACTCGCAGACCATGCCCGAGAGGTGGGTTATTGTTATATGCCGCGGAATAGCGCAAAATACCCTATGTGATTCAATATGCTGATGCTGCAAACACCAGAGCAGGAACACCAGCTCCAACTACCACATACGAAGGTGCCTTTGCAGAACTGCTAGAAGAGCATGGCCCCCCTCCACCAGTCCAGAACTTCGACGAGGTTGGGACCACTCTACGTGGCACCAAGCACGTCTCTTGAGTGTGCGGGACGACTCGTGAGAAGATGTGGTGCCCCCAGACAGCCGAATAGTGAAGCGAGGTGTCAGAAAAGTTGCTTACTGTACTACGATCCTCTTGTTGTATACCACCACCTTCTCGATGCCTTCCTACACTGCTTTAGCTAAGAAACGTGAAGAGTCGAAGGTCAAAGACGCCGCAGTAGAGAAGAACCTGCAAGAGGCACTCGCGGCCGTCATCGCTTCCGGTTTCAAGCCGGGCAGCACTCGACACGTCCTGTCGATCAACAAAGCGGCCGACGACTGGCACGTCTCAAGTTCTACGCTCGGCGCACGTTACAAAGGGCGATGCACTCGCGCAGAGGTTGCTGTTACTCAGCAGAAGGCCGCGCCCGCGAAGGAGGCGAAGCTTAGTGTATACCTTGCCGGCTGGGCTCGACGTGGGCTCCCCATGTCCCCGCGCGTCTTCGAGGGCGTAGCATCTAACGTGCTCGGGATGGATATCACCGAGTCTTGGGTTAGAAAGTTTCGCGCGCGCCATCCGGAGCTGAGGGGAACCTGGACGACGGGACTCGAGGCATGTCGAGCTAGGGCACTGAATCATACAACGGTCGACAACTACTTCAAGCTTCTCCGCGAGACCATCGACGAGTTCGGCATCATCCCTTCGAACATATACAACATGGACGAGAAGGGGGTGCAACTTGGTGTCGCGAACAAGGAACGCGCTCTCGTCGACCGAGACCAAGCCACGGTCTACAAAATTGAACAGGGCTCAAAGGAGATGGTCACGATGATCGAGACGGTGTGCGCGGATGGTTCAAATCTTCCACCTATGGCGATCTTCAAGGGCAAGACCCGTGATATGGAGTGGGGAAGGTATAACCCGAGTGGCGCGGCGTACGTTGATTATGTTCGCTACTCGCGAAGGTGTAGACTGATCCGATTGCAGGATCGGCTTCTCCGAGAACGGATGGTCAGACAACGAGCTAGGACAGCTGTGGTTGCGAGACCATTTCGAGCCACACACCCGCACACGCAACCCCAGCGGCGGCTATCGGTTGTTAATACTCGACGGGCACAACTCCCACTGCACGTATGGGTTTGCGTTGTTCGCGGAGCTACACAAAATTATTGTCATATGCTTGCCGCCACACAGCACACATGTTATACAGGTGCGAAACATCACCACTGACTTGCACTACACGACTTAATAAGATGCAGGTATGCGACGTCGCCGTCTTCGGCCCTCTTGCTGGCTACTGGAAGAAACAAGTCAGTGAGCTTGCCCGAGCGTACACGACGATATCAAAACGGAACATACTTCCATACTATCAGAAGGCCCGAGAGCAAGCGATGAAGCCGCAGACGATTATCTCCGGCTTTCGCAAGACAGGCACCTGGCCCATCGATCCCTCCCAGATCCCTGAATCCGCCTTTGGCCCTGCATTGGCCACGACAAGCCAGATGTCCTTCCCGTCTGCGACGTCTACTGTATCATCCCAGACGGAGTCCCCTTCACGCGTACTGGCTGCCGCGATCTCTGCGATGACGATGCCCCCTCGCACACAAAGGAACGCTACTCGCGATTCCCTGCTCGCGCACGCTGCGACTATTCGCAAGACTGCCGACGAGTCGAGAGCTCTTCTCGAAGGGACTGCGACGGAGATGGCTTTGATGGAGGAGGAGAACAAGAGGTTGCGCGCGCAGCTCTACGGGCGGGAGGAAACACGCAGTCGTCGCGAGGGATGCTCCGATGCACGAAACTTGACGTGTCAGCAAAACCTGGAGGAGCTCGCACGATCAGATTGGAAAATCAAGTGGAAGAAGGTCCTCTCACAGTTGAAGGAGTTGCATAAGCAACAGAGGCGAGAAGAAGCGGCGGCGGTGGCGGCGGAGGAGAAGGCGGCCAAGCAGGCGGGACAGGAGGAGAAGCGCCGAAAACGGGATGAGGAAGCCAAGAAGAAAGCGGACGGGAAGGCCGAGAAGGACGCCGAGAAGGCCGCCGAAAGGGAGCGGAAGCAGGCGGATGCCGCGCGGAAAAAGGAGGATGCGACGCGGAAGAAGGAGGACGCCGCGCGAAAGAAGGAGGAGACGGCGCGAAAGAAGGAAGAGACGGCGCGAAAGAAGGAGGAGGCGGCGCGTAAGAAGGAGGAGGCGGCGCGTAAGAAGGAGGAAAACGCACGCAAGAAGGAAGGGACCGCCAAAGCAGCGCCGGTGGCCAGTGGCGGCAAGCGGACGGTGTCCGATGCACAGGAGCCCATGTCGCAGGGGGATGCTGGGGTTCCCGCGCCCCGGTTCAGGTGCGGGCCGCTGCCGCGGAACTTCTACACATCGGGCAGGAAGAAGTACGCGAGGCTCGTCGAGGAGGATGGGGACGATGCAATGGATGTCGATGGAGGTGGCGAGGATGCTAGGGACATGGATGTGAGCGAGGAAGAAGGGGAGGTGGGAGAGAAACGGACCCTTGATAAGGCCGGCGATCGCGCCGAGATGCCCTTGGCGAAGCGCCTCTGTCGCCCTGTAAGACGCAAGGCAAGAGCCCCAGGCGTGCAGACACCAGCAGACGGTCACTGCACCATAGATCCTGCTCTGCTCGCACTTGATCAGTAGCAGATGGTGTCCATAGCAGTGGCGGCTTGGGCGCTTTGCACGACGCGACTTCTGTCAAAATGGTTCACACGTTCGACCCGTTGCCGGGTGGCCAGCTTTTGAGAGTCACCCCTCGCCACGATATTCACGTACGCGTACTCAGATCCCGTAAAATATGGATACTCTTGGTATACACGTATGAGAAGCTTAACAATAGCCTTGTACAAATTTCAGAGCTAAAGTACGTTATGAGATTATCGTATGAGCCGTAGCCGCTAAAATGACCCGTTGGGGGGCGGACTCCAGTATCCCGAAGCGCATGCGAGCGCATCATCCTCATCATGCAGATGCGAGAGGCGGACAACTTGGAGACCTTGCAGCTCACCACGATACCTCACTGCGAAGACCCCTACGCAAGTCCCGTCCCCATCCCGGACACGTTCCTCAAACAACGCGTACCGCGCCTGCGCAGGGTTGCACTGCACGGAGGGTTCATCTTCGAATGGCGGAGCGCCATCTTCACCGGAGGCCTGACGCATCTCGCTCTTTCTGAGATTGCGCCGTCGGCGTTGCCTTCGATGAAAGAGCTTTTGAGCCTCTTGCGTCGCTGCCCGGGTTTGCAGACCCTTTCTCTCGTATCGGTCCTCCCAGCTCTCCCGGAATACCCGGAAGATACGATGGAGTTGCCAAAACTCAAGGACGGGTACAAGAAGACGAAGCTGCCCTGCATGACCCGGTGCTACCTCGAGGACCATGCGCTCGAGGTTGTCAACTTCCTCCGCCGCGTCGACATACCCCAAACCTGCCACGTCTCCCTCTATCTCGGGCGACAAGATGCCGAAGTGGATGCCAGTGGCGATAGCCCGTCTCCATTCGCCCCGGTTTGTCGTGCCGTTCGGGATTTCTGTCTCACACGCACAAAGCTGCACGACGCGTCTTTGCGGTTCGAACAACGAGTAGGAGCGCGAATCCATTGGACGTTTGAAGGCAAAATCGACGACGCTACGGATGCCTCGCAGTCGGTCCTCGAAGTCTCCATGGGCGGCACCTCCGATCCGAGCTCAGTACACGTGCCGGTTGAAAACGCGCCGCCCGGAAGCTTCTTGAGCGCCATCTTCCTCATGTTTTCCCCGGCATTTCCTCTCGCAACAGTGCGCTCGGCCCACTTCAGTGTTCACTCGACAACATCAATCATGTTCTGGGACGTGATGATGAACTTTCCACATCTGGAACGTATCATCGTCGAAGGATCCTGCGCACACGGGTTGGCAGAGTTGCTGTTGAGATACGTGGAGTTCCCGCGCGCGCTGCCGCATCTTCGCGACGTGACAATCGCACACGTGGACCTATCGTTCCCCGGCTCTCATCCAGACATCGAACAACTACTAGAGCTCGCCCTTCGCGGCCAGCGATCTCATGGACGACATGTATGGGACATCAAACTGGAAGAGTGTTGGGTAGACGTGGATCAACGGCACCGGCTGGAAGAGGCGGGCGGGAAGTCTATCGCGTGCATTGGAGAGCCAGATGTATGGGAGGTGGAGTCACTTGAGGATGACGACTCTGCAGCGGGTGATTCGGTTGACGACGACGAGCATCTCGATTCCGACAGTTCTGAGCTCCCCGATCTTGAGGTCGCATAGCCGACGTGCATTTGAAACTGTACATACTGAACTCGCTTGCTGGGATCTTATCCTTGTGCTGATAATGCTTACGCAATGTACGCGATACGACTTCTGGTCACATTCTATACAATACGCACATATACTCCTGCACAGCCCATACAAGTAGGTAATCCACCAATAGTAGGTCAGTCTTGTTGATAGATTTCTGGCCGTAGATACGGGACTGTTAAGGCTCAACAGATGGAAGATGTGATTGAGGTTCCATTACCCTAGACATGCTGTCGGAATAACGGTCTGATCTCGATTCCGGATGATAGTTCTCACAATTCGCAGAGTTGTATTGATACACTACTGATACTGTACATGGCAGTTCCCTATATATACATGACTCGGCCCATATCAGGAAGTCAAGTAGGGCAAGATACTCTGACATAGACGATCGGACGCCGCAGACTTCTATATGATTATGTTGCCTTTCAGCGACTTCAAAATCCATATCCCCTCTGCGGTCGTCTCAAAAGTCGATGGGCCCACTAGGCCCTGTCCCGTTCCTCTCTCCAACATTCAAAGCCACCAGGAAGCGGCTCACGCAGTTATAAGCCGCGATCGTCGCCACGAGTTCCACGGTCCCCCTCTCGCCCAACAGCCCTCTCACGGCATCGAACGTCGCATCGCTAACCTCTACATTCCTTGTCATCTCGTCGGCCAAGCATAGCACTGTCCAAAGCCTCTGGTCCAGACCGCCCTTGGCCTCGGCGGACGCAGCGAGGTCCAGCGGCCCTGCAACCTCGCGCACGACACCGTCGACGATGGCCTGGCTGATGCCGGCGGCAACGGCGAGAGGCGCGTGGTGAGCCCATTCGTACCAAGCGCGATTGATGGCAGCAACGCGAGTGATGGCCAGCTCGCGGGCGTCGTCGGGTACGGCGTCAGTACGGGTCCGGATTGCGCCGAGGAATGCATTCCAGCCGTCGGCAACGGGCGGCGAGTGCAGCAGGGTGAGGTCCAGGGCCTGCAGCGGGCGAGGAGCACGGCGAGCCGCTATACGCTCAACAATTGCTTGCTCCTCGGGCGTGGTCGTCGGCGGAGGGTTGTGCACATAAGGGAGGCGCATGTTTCCCAGGGTGAGGGTGGTGGTGGTGGAACACAAGGCGCGCTGTCACTGCTTGCCGGCTACTACCACCAGCATTACCATCATCATTCATCATTGAGAACTCGAGCATAGCGTTGAAATAAACGCTGGTGCACACCGCTAGTTACCATGTCCGCCATCGCCAAATTGTCGGACGACGACCTTATTCTCATATTTTTGCATTTCCCCGTTCCGGCTCCCCAGCCCGATACGCAAGCCCAAGATCGTCTTGTCTCTGACGACGGCCGACCATCCGATGCCGCTGATCTGACATGGCTCAGCATCTCGCACGTATGTCGACGCTGGCGGTCGATCTCACTCTCGTGTTCAGCCATATGGTCGACCATATCGTTCACCCCGCCCGAATCAACTTCCGCGTTCTTGGGCAGAGCCCGCGATGCTCCCCTTGACGTCTATGCTCACTGGCGCCCTGGATCAAACGGAGATCTCATGGACCTCGCTGTCACCGAGGTGATGAGCCATCTAGACCACATTCGCCGCCTCTCCATGGAAGGGACTACCCATAGCCGCTTATGGGCTGTTCATCTTCCGCTGTTCGCATCTCGACAAGCACCATTGCTCGAGGAATTGCGTCTCACTACCATAGGATCATCTCGCGAACTCGTTCTTCTTCCAGACTACATGTTTGAAGACGACATGAGGCGCTTGCGTCGAGTCACAATTTCTGGACCGTTCAGCTTCAGCTTTCGCAACAACATCTTCTCCGCCCAATTGACCCACCTTACTTTGTCACATATCAATCGCAACCGTCGATCGGCCACCGCCGAACTATTCGAACTCTTATCCCGATGTCCTCTGGAGACCTTGTCGCTGACGGCTTCTCTGCCGTCCGATCTCAGACCTTTAGGTCTGCGAGGGTTCCCGGATCTCACCGAGGACAAAGTGCACCTCTCAAGCCTGAAGTACTGCTTGATCGAGGACGGGGATGCGAAACTGGCGAGCTTCATACGCCGCGTAGAGTTACCCCAGGCATGCGACGTATTTCTTTACATAGGCGTCCGCGATCCTATCCAAGACACCACGGGGATAATGCCAGAGATCATCATCACATCGGAAGCGATAAAAGGTCTCTGCGAGTTGCGCAACGAGTTACAGCGGCCCACATTGCATTTTGTACAGGAGTCAGGCTCGCGATGCCTGTGGACATGGAGCGGAGAGCTTCCAGAGCACTCAGGATCGCACCCGACAATCGAGGTGTCGATGGGCGGCACATCCGATCTGCACGCCGTTCATGAAAACCTTGGGGGAGGAGGTTCAATAGGTGACACCCTGGGCTCGCTCTTCCTACTTGCCACACTCCAGACGTTCCCTCTACAAAGCGTGCGCGCGCTACATGTCAGCGTACGGACGGCCTGTCCCGACTCGATGTGGATTGCGCTGGCCATGCTCCCAGCCCTTGAAGATATTTCCGTCTGTGGCCCTTCTGTACCGGGTTTCACGAAGTACTTGATGGACTACGCCGTGTACGCTGGTATGCTTGCTTGTCTCGAAAGGTTAACCCTTGAGCATGCGGATTTATCGTCGGTTTTCAACGGCAAAGTCGCTGCGGCCATGCTTGAAACAACCATCATTCAGCGAGGAGCGCGTAATGCGTCTGTGCCTCGGGTCACCTTACGACATTGCCAGGCCAATCCAGAGCATCTAGCTCTGCTTGAAGCGGCAAGTGGTCAGCCAGTGGAGTGTATCGGCGATGCCGACGTTTGGTCGGCTAGGGAGGATACGCAAGAGTAGCTTCGCTTCAGGTCAGCTGCGAGCGGAAGCTTCTGAAGGTGAGTCTCTTCTGGGTCCTACTATGTGCAGAGTCTGTTCATGAGCTAAACGACTCACTCTACAGGCACGGCGATATTATGAAGCTCCTTCGCCATCCGGAGGAAACTGGTGGGGAAGTTACTACCATAGTGATTGAGAGGGATAGCACGTGTGTGTATGTTGCTTTGAGTCGTCAGATGTACTACATACAAAGCCATACGATTGACCTTCTGCTGTCCACCAGCTCTCACCGAAAGAACGCGTGGGAACTAAAACCCGGTTATGATAACGCCGAGGTCCGCATCGCCGCCGCCGATGTCTCTTCCAAGCTCTTCCCCCAAACCGTTACCATCATAAGATCCTCTCTGTATGCGTGTCTGCGATCTGGTCGACCGATAGATGTTCATGCCTCAACTCGACCACGTATCCGCCATATCCATCCTTCCTGACGATATTCTCACCGTCATCTTTCTTTACTTTCCCATACCGACGACACCCATCCGAAACGCGGTGTCTAGGGATATTGACCTCGCGCCTTACGAGCCAGATCCAGATGCAAAGGACAAGACGTGGCTACGCATATCTCATGTGTGCCAACGTTGGCGGGCGATCTCGCTATCTTGCTCTAATGTCTGGTCCACTATCAACGTCACCTCGCTGCAAACCAAGCTGGCTCTAGCATCGTTGAAGAGAGCCCAGCGTGCTCCACTGACGGTCATCGCCGACTGGACAACGCTGTACTCGAGTGACTTCGACGTCCTTGAGGATACTACGGCAGAAGCGCTCTTTCATCTCTCTCACACTCGGCATCTGATAGTCCGCGGGGATATGTCCCGCAGCGCTTATGAGCGCATCATCCCTATCATGCAAGCCCAAGAGGCCGATCTCTTAGAAACTCTACAGCTCTCGACAAAAGCCTATGTCGAAGACTCCGACATGGTCCCAGTCAACCTGCCGGCCGCCCTATTCCTACAACGGGCACCGCGCCTACGCCGACTCGCACTTCATGGCGCTTTCAGCTTCGGTTGGCATAACACCGTATTCTCCGGGAGTTTGACCCATCTTTCTCTCAGACATATATCGTCGACGGCTATACCAACGTACGAGGCCCTCTTTGATGTGCTTCGGCGCTGCCCGTTGGAGGTCTTGTCCCTCGTAGCCTCTTTGCCCGCACCCGTCGGCTGGACATTCAATCCCGAACGCGACACCGAGAGGCTGCCAAGATTGAGCGCGGGTGATGCCAAGCTCCAGCTCTCGCAGTTGAGAACATGTACTCTGGAAGACCACGGTATCGAACTTGCCGAATTCATTCGTCGCATTGACGTTCCACGTACATGCCACGTTTCGCTCTTCGTCGGGCGTCAAAATCCCATCGCGGATCTCTCCGGCGTTATCCCTTCACCCCTCTCCCCCGTCATGAGCACCCTCCGCGACTTCTGCGCTTCGCGCAACACTCTGCACCAGGCCGATCTACATTTCGAGCAACGCCGTGGTGCACGCTTCCAGTGGATCTTCTCAGGGAGGGTCACTGAAGCGGAGGATGCTCCGTGTTCAATCATCGAACTGTCGATGGGCGGGACCGCTGACCCAGACCTTGTCCATGTCCCTGTGGAGGATGCGCCGGCAGGAAGCTTCTTGAGCGGCCTCTTCCTTATAGGTTCCCGTATGTTTCCTCTACCAGCAGTGCGCTCTGTACGTGTCAGCGTGCGCTCTGTGACATGTGGACTCTTCTGGGACGTCTTGATGTATCTCGATAACGTCGAAAGCATCACCGTTGTCGGTCCCGGTGTGCGCTCATTTGCAGTTTCATTGGATGAATACGCGCAGTTGCCAAATTTCTTGGCGCGATTAGGACGAATCGTTCTCGCTCACGCGGATCTGAACTTCCCTTTCGTCGAAGTCGCATGTCTGGAGTCCGCCCTTCGCAGGCGCAGAGGCAACGCGCTGCCCTCCCCGGCAATTGTACTGGAGTACTGCGAGATCCCTCAGGGGGCGCTCGAGACGCTCGAGTCAGAAAGTGATCAACCTATCGAATGTGTGGGGAAACCCGACGTCTGGACGCTCGACGCACTGTCGTCGGATGAAGAGAGCGACTCGGATTGGGACAGTGAGAGCGAGAACGACGAGTTCCCTTACAATGCGATTGTCGAGTCCGATGCTGGGTCTGATGCTGGTTCGTTCGGGCAAGATGACTGAAGTAGGCATTTCCTATCCAAGCGATGAAGATTGTGTTTCGCTTAACCCTCACTCAACAGTATAAACTCAGGCAGACCTGTCGAAAGAGGGTCAACATGGATTGCCCCGCAGTTCCGGCAGTGAGTCGCATGCAACATCCTTCGTGAAAGGTCTAGAACGTACTGATACCAGCCAACAGCCATGGGAGGGTACGACGAGCTGTGGTTGTCTGCTCGCGTGACGCTCCGTGGTGGTTTGGCTCGCGTAAACTCTCGGTCCGATGTGGTTGATCGGGAGAGCGTCCGGCACTCTATAATCAGCGTCGATAACACTGGTCTCTTCCACCCATACCGCCACCACCACCACACCCTCTCGCAGGACTTCGGCCATGGACACGCCTTCTCCCGCTGAATGCTTCATATTCAAGCTACCATATGAGCTCTGGATCCGCATTATCCGTGTGACCTGCGCTTCTGAGTCAGGCTATTATATAGAGTCAGCCCACTGCTCCATCAAGGCTATGAAGGATCTCGCGCATACCTGCCAATTCTTCCGCCACATCATCATGGACGGAGATGGACCGGGATCATACCCGAATATCATGCAAGATCTCCCTCTCCTCTGCGAGGAGAAATGGGTGAGCGTCGCCGCGGGCACCGGCACTATGCCTCTCGTCGTTCGCGCCGAGCTTCCCGACTCCTACCGCCAATCCAATATGCGCAACCTCGCCCACGCTCTGTCGTACATCTCGCGAATCGAAACATTGGTTTTAAAGGGACGCGACCGCTTCAGGATCAACCGCTACCCTCGGCTCTATAACAAGGACGCCCCACAACGAGCTCTTCATACGGCGTCTGTCCTGACGACGCTCCGTTTCTGCGACATGGACGCGGACTCAATCTTCTCTAATGGTGGCATACTACCTGAGATCCCCACCCTGGAGACCGTTCAGCTGCGCGATTGTGTTGTCCAGATGGAGAGCCCCCTCTTCGGCTCTAAGCAGTTGGCAGTACTTGTGCTAGAGAACGTCATGATACGTACCAGAGCCGATCCACGTCCGAGATTTGTGGACATGCTACGCTCGTGTAGCCCATCGTTGCGCGAGCTTATCGTCCATGAAACGCCAGGGTCTCACGGCCTCATTGGGGATCGCCCATTCCAGTTCTCAGGACGCAAACCGGATCCCTCGGAGATCGTCTACTTCCCTGCACTCGAGAAGATCTCGTTACGCGGGGCTACTGGAACCATCGCGCACATCGTCACCCATATGGAGATGCCCTCCCTTCGCATCGCCCACGTCGCCCCGCAGCCGCACTTTTGCCTCTTGCTTCCAGATTACATCCTACCCGTACTTTGCGACAGCATCTTACGCGGGAAGAACACTTTCGACGCCGTCCTACTGGATCAGACTCGTGATAAGGAGCGCATGCGCGTCGTTGCGAAGAGCGAGAAGCACGTACTTGAGCTTTCTCTACTCGCTCGGTTCGCCGTCGCCGCCCGTCGCCTCACGATGGGCACCCACATGCCATGGGGCTCGTTTACCCTGCCATGGGGCTCGTGCAACTTCAGCCGCATTCTTCCGGACTGCATTCTCAAGACGACGCGGTTGGACGTTCTGTCGGAGGACTGCAAGACAGAAGCCAACGTGCAGTATAGGGACTGTCGACTGCTTATGAGCGAGTTCTCCCAAGTTCAGACCCTCGCCCTTCACGGTGTCGTCGCCGTGTACTTGATGCGCGCATTCGCTCGCGGCAACGACTCGTCTGACGTGCCCAGATTTCCGCGTTGTCTCAAGTCTGTGGGCGTCTCGTCTGCGGGGAAGGAGGAAACCGATGCGGGATCACTTGAACTAGTGAAGCAGTTGAAGGATATGCGGGGGAACAACACCGCGCCGCTCAAGCTAGGCAAGATCACCGTCCTCTACGACGCTGTTTTAGCAAAGCTGGTTGGCGGCGTCCCCGACAAGTTGGTGGACGATGAAATGAAGGAGTACATGATGCGTTCTTTGACCGCTGTACGCGAGTGGGAGGAGTTCGCTAATTCCCTGTCTGCCAAGGATACGTTGAGGGAAAAGGAGGACCGGTCTGTTATAGACGCCTTACTCAGTGCTATCTGAATCGCGTGGACTTTGTTTTCCATGTACCACGTATGCGCTGTTGTAATGATATGTAGATCGAACCACTCACTATGATGTAAACCTGACCAAGTACACATGAACGTAAATCGATCGTAAATGCAAATCTAATACAAAACATGCATAGTCTGTGCCGCAGCCCTACACTACACCCACCCAAACCCAATTGAGCGCACGACCTCCCTACCTCCCCGCAATATTAGCCTCACTAGCAACTCTACTGATATTCCCTGCAGCAGTCGCAACGTCCTCATGGAACGCCTCTTCTCCGAGCAACTTCACAACGCCGGCTTTCTCGAAGGCCCTATACGGTCCCCATCGCAAGTGCGTAATGTGTACGTCGACGTCGCGCGCTTTGTACTCTTTAAATAGCTCTTTGAGTATCATAACGGCTGAAGCATCTGCGCTCTCAACGTCCGCCATGTGGAACACCAATACGCGCGCTTGTTGTCTGCGCGGCGCCTCGGAGGGGTGAGAAGGGTCCGTGCCGTACAGCTCCAACCTCCTCAACCGCTCCTTCAACTGCGCGGTGTTGGCGAAGTCCAAGGACTCGCGTAGTCGGACGATGAGTACGCCGGGCAGATCTTCAGTTGCTGCAGGATGCTCGTTCAAGGGTTTCCATGAGTCGGTACCGGGGACGTGGCCGAGGATTGTCATGCGTGTGCGCGAAGAGCGGCGGACGACGAGTAGGAGGGAAACGATGACCGAGACTACGACGCCTACTTGGACGTTCCAAATCATCGTTAGGACGAATGTTAGAGTCATCAGGCCGAGATCGACCCAAGAGCGCATGCTGTGGGCGCAGATCAGGAATCGGGGATCGGGACATGAGCTGTGGACGTACGTGTAGTAGTAGTGGATGTCCTCGGGCGTTTCGCCTAGCAGGCTCAGGACGACCATACAGATGCTATCAAGATGAGTCAGCGTTTGTGAACTTCGCGAACGAAGGGATGGGGGCATACATGGCAGCGAGAACGCATTTGGGGAGGTAGTACAAGAACGGCAAGAGGAAGAACGTCGCGAGCAGCACAAGTACCGCGCAGACGATACTAGCCATCTGCGTCCTCCCACCAACATCCGCATTGATCTTGCTCCTCGTGATACTTCCCCACGCGGGCAAAGTCCCCGGTACGAAACTTGCCGCCAGATTCGCTGCTCCGAGCGCTACGAGTTCACGATTCGGGCTGATCGTGTACCCGAACCTCGCAGCGTTCTGCTTCGCCGCTACAATCGAGTCCAAGAACCCGATGATGCTGATGAGCACCGCCGCGCTCGTCGTCTCGTGCACATACTTCAACGCCGTGTGTTTCAGCGGGAAATGGATGTATCCCGCTCCGCCTCCAAACTTCACCTCACCCAGAATATCGATGCCCATCTCGTCCCAGTCGAACTTGTAGCACAAGAACGTGCTGCCGAGCACGACGAGGAGGACTTCGGGCATGCGGTATAGGATGGGGATGTGCGAGACGAAGCGCTTGAGGTTGCGGATGGCGACGAGGATGGCAAAGGATATGAAGGAGAGGAGCACGGTTGGTTTGTGTGCGTGTGTGAAGCCGTATTCGACGAGGAACAGGAACTTTTGGAGGGTCGTTTCGGGGTTCACTTTGTGTTCGAGGGCGACGAGGCCGAGCATTGGGATAAGCTGTTCGCTGTGGGCATGGTCAGTACTGTATAGCGTCCACCAGAGAGACCGGACGTACATAGCGATGACGATAGCGATGGCTGTGATGAAGCCTCGTAGCAGCGCCCGCGACAAAACAACATCGATGAATCCGAGGCGGAAGAACCCAAGAACGAAGGATATCAGACCAACTTGCGCAACGATGACACTGGCGATGATGAGACTGAGCGTGGCTGGGTCGATGGGATGCGTATGCGGGTCATTATGCAGTATACTCTGGATAGTCTGCCCAACAATGAGACTGAGCGCGGCCTCCGGCGCAACGTTTAGTTGTCGTGATGTGCCGAGTAACGCGTATACAAGTGGCGGGATGGCAGCGGCGAACTATACACAACCGACGGCAAAGCCGAAATCAGCAAGCGGATCGGCAGATAAGAACGATAAGAAGGCCGAGAAGAAGTGGACAAGGCGACAGACGCGCGGCTGATCATTGGGTGGTGCCACGAGGCACGCAATGCGCGATAGCACTGACGTATTTTGATGGCGGGATGCGCGGGATGTGCGGGTTCGGGTTTGGGGGAAATTGATAAGTACTCACCAAGCCGGTCGTGGGCGACAGACGGGCGAGAGACGTCGCATAGGATACACTCTGCGGTATGAGCATAGCTGCGACGGTCACGCCTGCGAGAATGTCGCCACCGAGGCTGGAAGGACGGGAGTAAAATATTGAGTGCGGGGCCAACGGTGGGGTGCGCGGGGACTGACTATGAAAGCGAGTAGTTGGGTATCCATTCAAGCGAGGGTATGTAGTACCGCGCCTTGGCCGAGAGCGGTACTCGCTGGCCAGGATACCGCGGCGTAGAAGGCGCCTTCTGAGACTCTGAACAAGATAAATTCAATCAAGTGCCGCTGACATGCAGCAAACCTCGTACCCGAATCCTCGACAGCTCCGTACGTTCCTCCTTGATCGTCTACCGTCCCAGACCGGCTGAGTAGTCGTGCAGCCTCAGATACGTCTTCGGGAAGGGGCGAGTCTTTGCCCGAGCGGGCGCCTCTGCCCGAATTGAAGGAAGGTATGCTGAACATGCTTGGGCGGCCCTGACCCGTGGGCGGCATTGGGAGCTTGAGCGTCGAGGACCCGGAAGGAATGGCCATCTTTGCCTTCTTAAACGCAGGGTCGGCGTGATAAGCAGGCGGCCAGGATAAGGATGAGCCTTATATGCGATGAAAGTGACTGGACAGGTGCTGTGTTCGTAGATGGGAGTTCGGAGTCTTCGGACCGCACTCAGCGCCAGGCCTCGCTGCCGCATTTCGCCTTTGGCTTTCTCCTCCTGCCCTGATTTCGAAGTTACTTCACTTCACTTCGTATTGCATTCCAGAGACTCCACTCATCACATTTCGCGATGCCGAACACATCTTCGCCGCTGTTAGCGGTGGGTATCATGGCCTTCATATAGCGCAGGCGTTTAAGCGCGGCGGTTGCAGGCACAGGAGCAGGCCGCGAACGCGGACGAAGCCCTTGCGCAGGGCTTGCTTATCCCCTCGGCCGAAGCGCACCAAAAGGCTGCTCAAGCTTATCAGGAATGCGTAGACGCATCCAGCGACGAGAGCGTACGTCCCGCCATCAAATAACAGTATTAATATTTGCCTCGTGTTCAACGGTCAATCTTTTCGATGAACAGGCGAGAACCACACTTCGCCGCTTGGCCGCACATCACGCAAAGCAGGCTGCCGACCTCAACACTCGCATCGCCCAACTTCGCAAAGACGGCGTCGACCCCGCACGCCCACAGAAGACGAATTATCGCGCCGGCCCTTCGTCCATTCCGCCACACATGCACCCAGGACCGTCAGCCTCGCCTCCTCCGCACGGCTCGCGGAGTAGACTGAGCGACAGCCAGCACACCGTCGACGAGTCATTCATGTTGCTTGGTCAACAGGTAAGACCATTCATATACTATGAAACTCGCGCCCGTGCCGAACAGTACGCTTATGTGTGGCTCTGCCTTTGTGCCACTTGAATATCCAGAGCGCAGACGCGGGCGATGCCTTCAACCATTTCTGGAAAGCTATGGAGCGCCTCGATACACTTGCGCAACCGGTCGCATTCGCTACGGCCTCACTCGGCCTGACCGAACCAAAAGGTCACGGCTCGCAATCCTCGACCGAATCAGACGACTCGGATATGCCCCGCTCGAACCGCAAAAGCCGCAAACCCGCGCGCGACGATACATTCATGACCGCGCACGAGGGCGAACTCGGTCGGAGTGTCAAGGCTTCCGTGGTAGACTTGAAAGGCGACTTCGATGAGATAGCTGAAGAAGGTGAGACGCTTGCCTCGTGCTGTAGAGCTTGCGCGCTTACCACCTTCCATTCCTTCGTGACATTATCAGATTACGACTCGTCCGACTCGTTCTGCTTCGTGCCTTCCAAATCCGAGCCCTCGCCTGGCGTACTCAAAGTCGAAAACGACGCGCTCAAAGAGCAAGTCACGCGTCTCCAATCCCAACTCGCGTCCGCGCAGAAAGCGCTACAGCAGCGAACAGAACAAGATCAGGTATGTTCATCTTCTTGATACTATTATTACACCCAATCCTGATCGAGACGGCCTTCTTTTCCAGCAACTCCGGGATAATATCGCACTCGCACGGCGCGAAGCCCAGCGCGCGATGGGCGCCTCGCTCGTCGCGGGCCGTTCCGGCATCCTGCCTCCCCAATTCGGCGCCTCACTACACGTGCCCGGTCAGCCGCCGAGCGCCAGTACATCTCCCGTGCGCGCGCCTATCCCGCCACCAGCCGTGACATCACCCTCGCACCCTCTCCCACCGATCCCGATTCCCGCGCCTCCCGCGATCACCGTACAGTCCCCGTCCATCTCATCATCCTCTTCGTCCGCCGCCGCGGATAAGCGTGTGAAGGAGCTTGAGGAGGAAGTGAAGAACGTGAAGGAGGAGTTGAGGGCGGCACGAGTGGAGAATGAGAAGCAGAAGGCGATGATTGCCAAGTTTAGGGAGAGGTGGGATAAGCTCAAGGAGAGCGCGAAGAGGAAGAGGGAGGCGAAGGCCGCTGCGGAACAGCCGGAGAGAATCGTAGAGGAGCCTGAGGCGGAAGCGGCTGCTGAGGCTGGAGAGGGTCTTTGAGAGAAGAGGGGTGCGAGAGACGAGAATGGATCCCAGTGAGAGGCGGGTGCGGAGCCTTGCGTGGACGCAGAGACGGATTCGTGCTGGTAGCGGGTGGGCTGTGGAGGGGAGCCGGGTCGCGAGCGCAAAATGTACCATTACCCGGAGAACGCTCGGCGACGTGTAGTGTGTGCGGATGGAGGGCGTTGGGATATTCTGCTTTGAGTACATTTTTGCTTTGTGTCGATTATATGCTCTCTCGGAAGGTGTTGTGTACAGATAGGCATCTATGTATTATCGCGAGTCTTCACTTGGATAGTCCGCTATGCCGAGAGTCGCGTAGGCTTGCCGTCAGACCTCCCACGCCTGAACCTAAATAAGAGGGCCGGGAGAGGGTGTGTCATTGCGGAGTGCTCGCATCCTCATAGACTCGCAAGCCAGTCCCTTCGCGAGCCGGATAATCAAATGTCGCGTCGCCGCAATAACTCTACATCTACGTGGGGACTGGGTTCGAGTCTGCTACTAGTATTGTCTAGCATCCTCCCAGAGTCACTCAATAGCCGGGTTCCGAGGCTACGACTTGAAAACGTAGAGAGTCTAGAGTGTGAGACGGTCGAAGCTCGGTTGATACCTCAAATAAGGGCTTGCAAGTCCAAATTAACCCCAAAATATCGGCCCGTGTGTCCCGCCCCCTCATCGACCGCAATTCACGCAGTCCACGTTGCGAGTGAACCATCATCATCATCATTCAACCCTACGGAGGACACAGTCACCACCATAGATCTTCATATCCCCACATGATGGATCGCACAGCACGGCTTCCACCAGAGACCCTTACCCATATCTTCCACTCAGTTCGTCGCCTAAGCAGGATCCCTCCACTGGGCGAAACATTCTGGAATCGCCGAGCCTCAAATTCTGAAAGTCTGTACTTTCTTGGCTGGTTAGTGGTCACTCACGTATGTGCCCGCTGGCGTACGTTTGCCCTCAGCGACGCGACGCTTTGGGTGGACATCCCTCTCGCACTTGGGCAGCAATGGACGTCCGCATTCCTTTCGCGGAGCAAGCAGGCACCTATCTCAGTAGATTGGAGCTTCGCCGAACTCAGGCCTTTTGATTCCAAATATGAGGAGCGGTTTTTTGATCTACTCATGGCACACTACCCACGTATGCGCGAACTCGATGTAAGATATGCTGAAACTGTCCCATTCATTCAAAACGGAGCTTGGCCCACTCTTGAAACCGCTAGATTGATCTTCAGCGAGGGCCATCATACTACGCTTGACCTCTTCAATGGCCACGCACCTCTTCTTCGATCCCTATCCCTCCATACTCGATTGCAATTGCATCAGTTCAATTGGGCAAGTCCGATACTCCATAATCTTAACTCCCTCGACATCCAATTCGACTGGGCCGTCGATGCACAATCGATGCCCAGCTTCCTTGACGCTCTCTCCGGGATGCCAAGACTGCGAGACCTCCGTCTCGTGGACTGGAGCGTCAGAGGCGAGAGCCCGCCTATCTCTCCGTGCATGGCGTGTTCTACAAGTCGGACCGTGACAGCAGCGCTGGAGACATTTGTTTGTAAAACAACGCTCAACACCATGTGTCATGCCATGAATCATATCATTTGCCCTCCAACTGTCCGCTTTCTACTTGATCTGGGGCCATATTACGCGGAGGACATCGATCAGCTCGCAGAACTTGTACCCATCCTGTGCCCCCTCCTGTCCAATTGGTATCAGGCTCTACCGCGCCCCAACCCATTCGTCGCAGCATGTATTCTTGTGGAACCGGAATGTGCTCGATTGAGTGCATCTCGTTCGTTGCACAACATGGACGGCATGGGCGCAACATCGTCATGGGTTTCGGACATTCATAACATCGAAGCTGATCTAAACCTCGCTTTACCGATGGATCTAGCGGATTGGGCTTCGCCGATGGTCGACATAGTGCGGTCCTTGATGCCCAGCACTCTACGTGTATTGACCTTCGACTTCGGCTCCGAGTACCTACTCGACGAGCTTCGCCTTTCGGACACCCTCTTCAAAGGCGTCGAGGTCTTGCGCTTGCGAGACGCCACGGCGCTTCCGGAGATCCATAGACATTTTCCTAAGCTTTCTGTGCTAGAAGTGCAGGAGCCTCAGTTGCGGAACATCGTCTACAGATGGGACGATATCACCGGTGTTCTCAATGGACGGGGCGATCTGCGTCCCATACGCTTTCTGTACCTCCATGTGGCCGAAGAAGTTGAATCTGTGCGACGTGGGGAGATCTCACGGACGAGCTGCAATGCCCTACCGCCGAGGATTTCGCAGGACGAGATCAAGTCCGTGATCGACGAGATGGAGGCCGTGCCGGAGATACGCGTTGTGACCGAGAATGAAGGGATTGACTATGAGGCCATTCTTGAATGTTGCCGCGAAGCACAGTGACGTGACGCCGGCGGTCGTGCTGAAACCTGAGAGCTATGGCCCTTCGTTTCCTATATGACCACTACGTACGAGTTGGATGTACGATCAAGAGCACTACTATTCTCATTTTCCCGACTGGAAGTGAACCGCATGTATCAATATATATTACAAATACCAATATGACACACGGAGCCACGGTAACTAGCCGTCAGATAACAAGGCAATCATGCCACTATACACTCTACATATAAACGATGATAGTTATACTTCTCTCCATGGACGCTACAGGTCCGGCTTTTCAGGGTCCGTCGGGACAGACCCATCGCTACCCCGACTACAAGAATTTGTGTCCAATATGCGTGGTCCCATGTTCTGCTCGCCTTGACCGCGGATCTTGTCTCCGAGGCCATCGGTCTTCGAACTACCCTGTTCAGGGTCGCCGGTTGATCGCGACATCCTAGATGCGGTACATTTCCCAACGGCGGCGTTGCACGCCGTGTAGAGGGGAATGGAAAGACCATGTACTATGATCGAGCTGAGGACGACGAAAGTGACGATCGGTTGGATTGTCTGCTCAAGCACGTCGGTTTGTTCGGTGCGCGTGGGTGCCCCGTCAAGCTTTGTGATGACAAGGGTGGAGACGAACACAGCGCTGACGCCCATCTGAACAAGATATCAGCGGTCCCATCGCATACGCGTAATTGATCGTGGAAACATACCGGTCCGAAATGACCCGCAAAAAGCGCTTCGCGCCAGGAGGGAATCTCCTCGATCCAAGTGTAGAGAAATAGAACGCTAGGAATCCGCCGAAGGATCAAGATACCGATAGAGAGCACAACAAGCCGCCAAGGCGTTACGCCTAGCGATGGCATGTTATACTGGTCGAATGGTAGCCATGCGCCGATGTATAAGAAGCACGCGCAGTTGAGAATGAAGTCGATGGCGCCCGGGAAATGTTGCCCGTTGATCTGCACAGACAAGTGTGACCTCTTCGCGTCGGATGCGTCTACGTCGTCTGACTTGGGCGTCAAGTTTGATGGCGATGTCGACGAGGAAGATGAGTGAGGCGTGAGTCCGTGTACCGGCCTTGGGGGCAGATCCGCGTCAATTACGCTCTTGAACTCGCCTACAGGAGTGGCACTAGAGTTCCTTCCTTCTACGTTTGGTTCAGCCCTACCGATACTCCAATTGATCGCGCTGCCAGCTGCGAACGCAGCGAGCAGCTCATCGACTCCAAGGGTTGTAGCCACGCCGGTTGTGAGAACCGCCACAGCTATGCACTGTACGAGGTAGGCTTCCCGGCCGGTGAATCCTTTCTTTTCGGTATATTCCATGACGCGACTGAGCGCCCAGCCAAAGAAGGCACCAAGAGCGGTGCCCAGAAGAACCTGATCTATGAGTGCATGTCAGCCTTGGGTTCAGGGACTACCCTCGAAGGAGCCATCGCGCGTGAGATTGTGTACAAAAGTAATACTCACAGAGACATCCGATGACCATCCACTTCCCGATAGCTGTCCCGACGTTTGCTTCTATGAGCACATAGAAGGCGATAGTCAAGAAGGGGTAGGCCATCCCGTCATTGGAAGCCGACTCGGCCTCGATGAGTGAACGTAGCCGTCCGTGCACATTCTCTTCCGCAAACTTCCCTTCTACACGTCACATGTCAGCCATGATGTAGATACCTGATAAGATCATGACATACCGAGGATGACTGCACTGATGATCGGGTCCGTGGGCGTAAGGCAAGCAGAGATCAAGAAGCTTGCGACAATGCCCAGACGAGGTGATAGTGTGTATATTAGTACTAGGACATGCCGCAGGTTAGCCTCCGTTTACTCGCATTGCCAGTCTGAACAAGCGCCTACCAGCAGATATGAACCATCCTATGGCCATACTTGGGACGACCAGTACCAATAGACTCTTCACTGATCTGGCCATGTATGTGCGGGGTAGTTTGACGCCAATGGCGAAAAGACCAATGACGAGCACAAATCGCGTAATCTCGAGTGTGAGAGCATTCGCGTCCGACGTCCAGCTCCGCGGATTGACGATATTTGCACAGTGCGGACCTATAAGGATGCCGAATATAGTCCCGAGAACGACTTCATTGATATATAGCTGACTTTTGTGTGAGCTTCCGAGCGCCACGAGTACTCATCGAGGAGGCATACTCTCTCCTTCACGAGTAACGACACTGCACTGAACTAGGCAAGTATCTCAACGTCAAGCTCGAGATCTGAGATGACATAGAACGAACCGCGACGAGAAACCCTCCGATAAGCATATACGCATAACCGATTTCGCTAGGCTGATCAAGAGAAGCTTCAGCTGTGACCTGTGTCTGAAGAAGGACAGTCACTCACGTCTGCGAATTGCCAGTGCATAGAGTATACAGCCTGAGCGATAAGGGGGTGGGTGAGGTAGTACTAGCCAAGGCGGTCTGCGCCTCTTCAGTGGCTCGCCACAGCATCGCATGGCAGTACCGCGTCATAATAGTCTTCAAGAATGGTTGACAGGGTCCCACTTGCGCAAAACCAGCAGGCCGCGAGCCATTTGCAGCGTGTTGGCGATGGATCCACTCGGTTTCGGGCAGGAACAGCCCAGGAACACACGCGCTCGTCCAATTGACGCGCTGGTAACGACATGTGAAAAGGGTATGACATTGGGAGTGAGCGCGTCGTATATACAAGGTACCGAGTAGTATGGAGATGGTAGTGGTCGAAGATCAACCTCGTTCCGAACCACACGCGATGGCTCAGGGCCGCTGCGCATCTTCCCGCGCGGTCGCTAACCTGCTACTTACCATGGCCGTACAGTCCAGTCGCTGTCCTCTGCAACGTGCCTGTCGCTTTATGTATTCTGACAACCATAAGAACGCTGCGTCTCGCGCAACTCTGCCTTCAATGAACTCAATATTGCGTCCCTTGACTCCCTCCAGACGTTCAGCGCTCAAGCGCTCAAGCGGTGTCCGGCTAACCCAAACCCCGGCAACTCGATTCTCTCTCCCGACGCCACTTGGACGTCCGGAGTCTGACCGGTTTGCAAGAATCGCACATCATGCCTAGAAGAGAGCCTCTCGCAGGGTTGCGGTACAGGCCATTCGTGCGCGCCGAAGGCCCCCCGCGCCACCGAGGCGGCTTCTTACGTCGGACGCGCGGGCCAATCGTCGCGCTTCGCTCACAGGCATCACTGTCAGAGTGATGTAGAACTCAAATCGGTATATACCACACATGTCGAGCTCTACAACTCTCCGCAACCAATTCCAAGCAGTACTCTTGCGCACCCGAACCCTACTCTGATACAGCTGAATCGGACTCGTCCACGGAAGTTTCGTCTTCATCCTCGCCTATCCCCCACGCATCAGGGCTTCCTTTCACCTCTACGTGCCCTCCCAATGCCCTTTCCAACTTCTCCAGCTGCGCTAGAGAGACATGACAATACTCGAGCTCGAGACTCAACGCGGACGCGCCGATCGCCTTGCGCTTGACGAGCGCGCTCTCGAGCTTCATAGCCAGCCCGGCCCGTCCGAGCGGGTATGACAAGTGTGCATGTGTGACGGCGAGGCGTTTCAAGCGCGGCAGCGCTTGTGCATCCTCGGATATGTTCGAGAATGCAGAGGCGAAGGTGTAGCAACATGCACCCTCCACGTCCAAACCTTCGACACGCTGCAGTTCACGCAGTATGACGATCCACGCATCTTCACTTGCTACGAGGGTCGAGGTGGTGCAGATAGATAACGTTGTGAGGGAATGAAGAGGGTAGAGGCGCGTCACTTGAAGGAACGCGGTGGCGAATATGCCCATGGCGCGGATGATGTTCGAGGTCGTAGACACGGGTAGGATGTCGAGGGATAGCGAGAATGGTCCGCGCATCTCCTCGTCTCCGTTCTTCGGTGGAGAAGAGGACTCGTCTGTGAGAGACCAATGACACTCGGGTCGATCTGTTTGCCCATATTGAAGGCGAGGCTCTCGCAAAGCGTGAGGGGACGCCAATACGGAGTCTATCTGGACATCCAAAGACTCTAACATGACGGATGTGGGTCTGTCTCGCCAGACGTATCGATCAATGAGGCCGACGCTGCAACTCGCCGGCAGGCGCACACGGCGCAAGAGATCCGCGATCTCCACGGGATTCCCTTCGACTGCTAGTAGTTGAAGCGCGGCGAGGTTGACTGAACGATGTTTGTCGGCTGATGGGGCTGTCACTGACGCGGAGCTTGCCGGAAAGCAATTGCGGAGAACTAGCTCCTTCAATGGGCACCTGCTGAGACAGCCGAGCAGCTCGTCCATCGTGGGAAGAGAAGCACGAGCGATGTTTATGATAGAAATATGTGTGAGATCAGGATGAAAGAGCGTATTGCGCCATGTAAACTTGAGGTCGCCTTCTAAGGCCAGTCTCCGCAGTCGTGATACGGGCTCTGCGAATGGTTCGTCTGGAATCTCGATATCACCATCATATGGGGACGCCATAGAGTATCGGACGTTCGGCTCGGTGGATATCTGTAGGATCTCGAGCATCTCTGCCGTTTGCTGCTTGAGTGATGCCATCGCTGGCCTCAAGAAGTGAGCGGGTGCGTGAGTCAGGCCAAGACGGCGTGTGTGCGGGAGATGTTTGAGCGCCTCGTCCACCATGTCGTTTGTGTGATAGGAGCCATAGAGGTCCCACCTGACCGTGACGGACAAGGGAGCCCGTCGCGCGCGCTCGAGGAATACGGGGGTCCATGACAACCGGTCAAAGCGTATGTCGGTCCAGATCAAAGGACACGCCAGAGAAAGATACCGCCATCGGCGGCAAGTGTGCGTTATGTACATCCAGGTATAACCAGGGATGGCATTTCCTGTGCTCAGGGCCGCACCCGAGCCCGCGCTGTATACCCAATTAGAAGGTACTATTGCTGGGAAGTAGAGGAGGATGCCCAAGAGTACATCGTCTGGCAAGCGTTGTATAGGTGACGGTGCGAGTATCATGCTACAGGAGCTCATGGGGATGGTTGTCACGCCACGAGGGTGTTCGATGTATGTGCTCAGGAGCGAGGTGGTGGTTCTGTTCAACGCGACGTTGACGCGCCGCCGCCGACCGTGACGAGATGTTCACTTTGGCAACCGGCCTTTCGGCCCGATGTTCACGCAGCTGCTAAGCTCGCTAGTCTATGCATGGGAGTCGACAAAACGTGATCGCATAATAGATATGCAATTTACAGTACCACAACACTATGAGATTGTATACAAGGCGCTCTACAAGAACAGTGTAAAATCCCAGCTCCTGTTAACCCTCAAGATCGGCATCATTGGCATTGTCTCCTACACCCCACGTCTCCGGATCTCCAGTCACAAGGACCCGGCCACCAAGTGCCGTCTCTACCTGGAATAGCTGCGCGGGCGATATGCGACAATTCCAGAACTCGACGTTCGGCCTCAGAGCGCCAACCTCATTGCGCATGTGAAAGGCATTCTCCAGTTGTATTGACAATCCGCTTGGCCCCAAAGGATACCCAAAATGAGCGTGCCTTATATCTATCTGCCTGAGGTATGGTGCAATTTGCTGGTCAGGGGCGAGCAGCGCAAAAGCGAGGCCAAAGGTATAAGAGCAATGACCCGAAACCTGGATTATTTCCAAGCGACGTAGCTCGCGCAGCAGGACTACCCAGGACTCCCGCGTAATCAAAAGCGGGTTCAACGCCTGAATGGATAAGATTCGAACGGATCCGAGGTGGTACAGTGGTGATATCCGGATTAACGCCCCGGAGAAGGTATTCGTATTGCGGATATGTTCCTCGAAAGTCGTGGGTCGCATCTGAGACTCTAATGTCAACGTGAACGATCTGGGTCCAATGAGATACCCGCTGGCATCGCCTGAGGATCCGGATGATTCCGTTTTGAGTTTCGATAGAGTCCAAGTGCAATTGTATGGCCGATACTGCATGACCTGTAGCGAGAGATCTTGCGACGCATAAGAACTCCTTGACAGTACATGGTCGACTTCTGTGGCCAGCGCTTCTGTCGTCGCCGCCGACGCGCTGTGCGGCTCGTGTTGATTCCCGAGTTCGACACGGCAGTCAGCGGGGATGTGCAAGCGGCGCAACAGATTGGCCACGTTCACGGCAAGGTCTGAAAGCCTGATGACCCGAAGAGTAGGTATGTCCACGAATGGGTGACCGTCCGGCAGAGGCACCACTGGCGTTTGAGTAGCATGCCGGGGAAGGCATCCATGGAGAAGCAATACTTCCAGAGGACATGCGCGAAGGCAGCTGAGTAGTTCATCCATGGTGGGAACCGACGCACTGTCGGAGATAGCGAGGCATAGGTGTGTTAGGTGTGACGCGAAGAGTTGGCTACGCCAGGTAATGCGGAACCGGCCATTCATTATCAGCCGTCGTAGCCGCGATGTAGGGCGCGCGAATAGACGATCTGGCAATTCGATGGTAGAGATAGACGCTCCAAGCGTGATCTTCTGTTCTTCGACATTTGAGAGGTGTAAATGCTCGAGAAGATCGGCCCCCTGCTGGCCAAACGCGGCAACCATGCGCTCTACGAAACCAGCGGGCGGATTGGAAAGTCTGACGAGACGAGTGTGGGATAGATGCTCAAGCGCAAGCGCCACCACATCATCGATATAATGTCGAGAACCATCGCGTTTCCAGTCCACATCGATGTCCAAGGGAGCCTGTCGTGCGCGCTCGAGAAATCTAGGTGTAGAACACGGCGGTTTGAAGGATATACTGGTCCATATGATGGGGCAGCCGAGAGAGATACTGCGCCAGCGACGGCAGACATGGGTAACATGCAGCCATGTGAGATCGGGTATAGCTCCCTGATTGGGGAGCGTTGTATTTGGCCGTTGAACACAAGCCGTGGGTATTGCCGGGAAATAGAGGAAAATCATGACGAGGATATCGTCGGATAGTCCGTCAATCGGACATCCTTGCCCATGGGACATTGTTCCGCCTTTGCCGAAAGATGCTGGCTCGATAGATGGTGGTATGAGGCCAAGAACGAACGCGACGCGCGTGAAGATGGTGGTTTGGTGTCCAAGCCCTTCAATCGCGGAGCGTGTGACTGGTACGGACTTCTGCGGCTCGCAAGCTTGAAGACTCTTGTGCGCGACCACCACCACCATTTCCAGTCTCTCATCTCGCCGCAGATATGGGCGGCCCAAATCTCGAAGTCTTCAAGTTCGGCGTCTACGTATTCTTCCCAGTACTCGTATACTGGCACTTTGGTGATCCGGAGTGGTACGAGCGCAATGTCTCCCCAGTGCGTAGCCCCATATTCGCGCAGTCATATTGCACTAACTTGATGTGTCGTATAGTACAAAGAGAAATTGTACCCCGCGGAGAAGCATAACTTGAAGCATTTCCCGAAGGATAAGACGGCCGTACAGGAGACATTACAAGCAGAAATTGCAGCGGCAAGAGCGGCGAAGGGGCTTGACCCGGCGACGGCACAACCTTCGACAGATGCGCCTGCTGCTAGGAAGGGGTGGTTGAGCTATATTGGGCTTTGAGTCATCCACAGTACGTTCTCGGCCACTCTACATGCAGACTAGTGCTGAGCTGTTGCTGCAGAATTCATACGTTTCACTATCACTTTGCTCTCGCATCTGTACCTGTATGTCTACGCTTGCATATCACAACTCCATCTACGCTCCTGTCAAATTAGTCATCCTTGTCTATACTACTCCCAGCTAATATCCTACGCCCATTTCTGTGCCTGGATCTCCTCTCCCGACCCCAGCCTGACGGTATACGCCGGCGAGGCATCGGCCTCAATGATCGCCTTATACAGCGCTAGGTCATCAAGTGAGATCTTGAATCCACCGCAGACGATGAACACCAGCACAGTCTTCCGTCCGGAAACCGGTGGAACCAGCGCCTTGAGGAGTTCCGGAGAGTACGCTGGGGCCAGCGTCGTTGAACATGCCAGCTCCACCAAGGTCTTGTGTTCGTCTGCGCAAAATGCTCGTCAAAAGAAGAACTCGTACTCCGGCTCAAGTCATCAAGACGTACCTGCGAACAACCTCGAGATGTGCATAGCCATCTCGTCTGGTATCGTCGCGCAGCGAACCTCGCCTGCGCGGTCCAATGCCAACTTGATAACCCCGGCTGCTGCCTCGGTAGCTCCGAGAGAGGTCGCCTTCGACGTGAGCTTCTTCGCTTTTGCGACTTTCACCCCATGGGTTTCATCGGTCCTGATAGTGATGTTAGAGGGCACCACCGCATCGGGCCGCCTATTCGCGGCCATGGCCTCATAGAAGACGTTACAGCCGTGTGTCTCGAGCGCCACGAGAGGAACTGTACGTATCATCAGTCTCTGTACGGTGGCAAAGAGTCATTTGCTGACCCTTGTCCCAGCCAGCGCTCTTGCAGCCGAGGATTATACCGCCCAGAAGACCTGCGCCGCCAACGCTGCAGAAGATCGCATCCGGAACAACGTCGTCCGGCAACTGCTTCTTGATTTCGCCAACCATATAGGAATGACCCTCCCAGACCGTCGGATGCTCGTACGCCGGCGCAAGAACACTATTCTGCCTGTGAACATCCGGCTTCACCAATATCACACATCGATAGACCTACGCGTTCTCTTCTCTCTCGACGGCTTGTACAGCAGCTTGTACAGCCTCGCTATACACTGCGCCGGCCACTACAACCTCTGCACCGAGGTTCACGAGGAACTGTTGCGTGCGCGCATCGACGCCTTCCGGCAAGAAGATCGTGCATTTCACGCCCAATGTTTGGGATGCAGCAGCTGCTGCGATCCCGGCGTTACCACCAGATGCACAGAAGACGTGCAGACTAGGATCGCGCGCTTCGACTTGCTTCTGGATGAAGTGGGAGATGCCGCGCGATTTGAAGGCATGGCCGGGCTGGAGGGTCTGTGCGGAGGCGTTGGGTTAAGTCAGGTAAGAAGTGCACACTCGATTGCGATCGCGGCACTGACCTCCATCTTCAGATATACTGCATAGTCATCGCCCAGACGTTTGGATATGTGTGTCGAGTAGATGAGAGGCGTCTCGCGCCACAACTCATTCTTCGTGTCGGGCATGCTGGTGGTTGAGAGCAAGAGTGCTGAACGTTGAACTTGTGCTGCGGTAGTCGTGGATGACTCGGGACGTCCGTCGGCCGTATATATACACGCGGTCACATGTTCTACGATCTTCTAGACGTAGAGATTATTGCGGTTCTGTTTGTCATGGTGTATGGATTCGAAGCGCAGATCGAGTAGAGAGACGCTGTGATCGGAGTGCTTTGGAAGCGCGATCAGAGAAACCCGTGCTCCGCGGAGTCCGACGAGGACCATGTCAGCCCGATATCAACCTACGCCATCGGTGCATGCCATACAGTAGGCCATACTTCGGCTTGTGCGCGGAACGTAAAGAGGTTTGAAGCATCTACGCATCCTTCATCTTGGTGCGTAATCAGGTATACCCCGACGAAGTACGGACTCGCAGTCCGTAAATATCAGCGTTTGGCGCAGTAACAGTCGGTACGGCTACAACATTCGATTATAATACAAACGTCCAACCTCAATCTTACAGCTTCTGTACAGCCCACAAATCATCCCCAAGATACGTGACAGACTCGACACCGACGTCCTTGTTGACCTTCTTCATCGTCTCCGTGCTCATCTTCATCAACCCAACACCACAGGGATGCTCTTTGCCTTCTGCGAAGATAGCCACAGCCTTCCCTTCCCCGATCTCTTCCTCTGCTGGTGGAAGATAGCCGCCCTTCGATGTCAAACCCGGACACATCATGTGCGCGCCCGCGAGAAGGAAGCGGATGGCGCCGCGGTCGATGCCGACACGGGGGAGAATGAAGGGATCTAGAAAAAGGTTAGCAACGATACGAGTATAACAGGTATGAGAGTACATACACTTGTGTAGTAACCTCAGAGTCGGGTAGAACGGCCCGTCAAAGTGCTGGAAGAACAGCGGTTCTCCGTGAAGGGTGTAGATAGCGATATGTTCTCTGCTGCCCATCGCGAGTCTTAAGCACGTATTTCATTGCTCGAGAATCGTAAGTCACGCACCACTTGACATGTGTAATGGACTCCTTCTTGGGCCAGATCGACTCGAGCGTCTCGGCGTCGATCTTCCATTGGGAGAGGATGCTCGCGCGAATGGTGCGCTGCACCGAGGATTTTGGAGGCGTCTGCCCGGAAACGTCCGATGTTGCTGACCACCTAGGGCGCGAGTCTAAGCATCATTCTACGAGTTGAGGGTTGGTGTGCGTACTTCTTGAACATGGTGGTGATGGTCAATGTTGAGAGGATCGGTGCTTCGGTGAGCGCGGAAAGATCTCAACAGCGCATCATCCTTGCCGGCGCTTGTTGGCTTTGCACAACCACCGTTCCCGGCATGCGCATATCTTATGGCATTTCCATTTGCTATCTGAGACTCTGCGCTCTCAGCGCAGGATGTTGAAGTCGACATCAAGCACAAGACGTCAAGCTTTCGAAAGACAGCCGTTCGTTTTCAAGTAACCCGGGTATAAGTATGATATCTGTACACTTTAGGCGGTACCAGCCTTCCTCATCTCCGCCCACTCTTCCGGCATCATGGTGAACATCCACTCCTCACCCCACTCACCCTCCTCAGCAGGAATAAGACGTCCCTTCCACCCCATCTTCTTCATAAGATTCACCATCGGCTCGTTCTTCGCCAACATCGTCGCCGTGACCTTATCCAACTTCATCACGTCAAACGCATAGTCCGTCGTAAGCCTCATAGCCTCGGCTCCATATCCCTTCTTGCGCGCAACCGCGTTAAGCATGACGCCCGCGTCCCCCGTACGCTTTCCCGTCTCCTTATCAGTCGCGATATGGCCCATGCCTCCGACACCCTGCACCGCGCCGTCGACGACGACGACGATAGAGACGGCTCCGGGCTTCTCTTCTTGCTGAGACTTCTCCCAACGCTGGATCATGCCTTCCACCCTTTCGACGGTAAACTTGGCGGGATTGCTGACGACAGGATCGTATTCGGTGTTGGCAGGGTTGCCGAAGACTTCGCGGACGGCGGCGACATCGTCGAGGGTTGCGGTGCGGAGCTCGAGTTCGGGGTAGCGGGTTGATCGGAGGGAGATTGGTGCCATGGCTGTGGGTAGTGTGGATGAGCTGGCTAGTCTGCGCGTCAAGTGCGTGAGTCGGCGGTGGGATTGCGGGCACGGTCAAACTCAAACTCACGTGGGCGA
Organism: Peniophora sp. CBMAI 1063; assembly: GCA_900536885.1. Lineage (NCBI taxonomy): Eukaryota > Fungi > Basidiomycota > Agaricomycetes > Russulales > Peniophoraceae > Peniophora > Peniophora sp. CBMAI 1063. The sequence continues at coordinate 64,115 of UWZB01000830.1, read as the reverse complement.
GTTGAAGCGGGCTGCTATACTGGGCGGTCCCGGTGAACTACACCCATCGTTTATATCGTTTCACCACGTCGGGACCCTGGTTCGCGCTACCGCAAAACCGCATTCACTCTGACTCGCGATCACCTGGATAATAGCCGGCGATAAGAGAAGACGGGACCGGATGGTGATCGTCATTCACCGTTGGATCACCGCATGGACGACCGGAACAGAATCAACTTCAACCCAAGATGTGCGCAGTTGCTAGCGGTTGTGCGTGGTATCCAGTATTGTATAGACAGCAGGGATGTTATACATTCAGTCTGACGCCAAGTTCACTCTAGGTCCATAAGCAGCAATAGCTCGAATGTATCATCACTTTTCGGTGCAGTAGTGCCCCGTGCTCCTCTTCCAGCTAATAACCCCTCATCACTCTCAGGTATCGCCCAATTCAAGGACTCCGGCCGTCTCCGGGCACAAAACACATACGCATCGGCATCCTCTCCGAAACGTGTCCATCCCGCCTCTCCGCGCACGAACACCGGCTCGAAGGTAAACCATAGACCGAAAGCGTTCCAAAACGCCGTCTCTTTCGCAAGGGAGCGAATTTTGTAAGATATCGTTATGAGTGGAGAAGGTGAGGAAGAAGTGAGTTCGAGGAGAGAGCGTAGGAGTGGGGCGAGTAGCTCGGGAAAGTAGACCTAGTTGAGGGGAACAGTTCAGCGATCTAGGCATCGGGGAGGCGTTTGAACACGCACCAAGTCGCTACAGACGATATGAGTGATGGCTCTCCCGTCTTTTACAATCTCATCCAGGACATCTTTCGCGTGTTGTGCGTTGCCCCAAGCGAGCGGGGTCACTATCACATCTGCAGAGCGCAGTGACTCCTGCAATCGCAGATTCTCTTGAAGTAGGTCGCAGACTTCAGGTAGATCGGTCAAGATGATGCGGTCTTCCTGGCGACCAAGCGCCAGGAGCCTCTCGGCGAGCATGAACCCTGTCACTCCCATCCCAGCTCCAAGTTCCACGACCGTCATCGGCTCAGCGGGAAGATGAAATGGAGGTTCCAAGACGGACGAGTCGAGTTCATGAAAGTATCGCAGTAGGATGTAGGCAGCTTCCCTGATCGCGGTATATTGATGCGAGGTCGCGGAGTGATAAGTGCGCATCTATTCACCAGACTCTTCCCGCGATACCATAGCGTTGAATAGCAGTCGTCTGAGCGTCTGCGCCGAAAGCAGATGATGTAGTCGATGCAGCGAAACTGCCATCTTCCGTAGAAGGGCTGATCGCGAGGTCACGAGGGAAGTTCGGGTCCATGGCTTTGACGGGCTCAGCAAAAATAGTGATTAGATACTGTGAAGGACGTCAAGATCGTAGTATGTGGAATGCGCTCATCGCGGTCTGAGAGAAATCGCGCATGGCGGGATACGGCGCCCAGACCGGAGGTTCGGAGCCGAAACGCGCACACGTGCCACCAAACAGAACGCGCGCCGTCGACGCGTCCCGTCACTTCCATCCCACCACAACAGCCGTCCGCCAGCCCTCACGCGCCGCTCGCCCCTCGTACAAGTGAAAGCCGCCCGTGACTCTACCTCGTGTCAGCTGTCTGCCTGATGACCAACAACGCTCCTGGTCCATCCCCCTGTCCCGCACGTCGCTCCGTCGCGTCGTCCCACCCGGCTTAGCCACAAAGATACATCTGCTAACCCGGATGATTTCTAACCCTAAGTCCTTGTAACTTCTATGCTTCCTCTCGGCTTCGGTTGCCTCGTACTCCGGTCGGCAGATTGCGAAGGTGCCCGCTCTGCAAGTCATCTCCGCGTCGCGGTGGTTCGAATCTCGGGCATTAGTGCGGAGGGCCTATCATGGGCCCCCTCCTTCCTCTTTCTCGCATGCAATGACCTCTTCGTGCACACTCTTACGTGTCTCCGGAACGTGAGAACCGGCAGGGTCGTTCTTGTCGAAGCATGTGCACGTACAGAAGTCTGCATGCACCGTCTAGGGACCCTTGGCTCCGTGCAAAGCACGAGATCAAGGCAGACGGCGCCGGAAATGCACGGCTTTATGCACTATGCCTAGAGAGGAACCCCTGTTTGGCTCACCAGAGACACGTCGGGGGAAGGGACCCTATGGGTGCTGCATGTTGAGCGAGCACGCCACATACGAGGTGGAGTTGCGGCTCGTTAACGCCTTCTGCAGCCGGGCTCACGTACAGACCTTCGGGTCATCCGCCCGGTGGCGCCTCGTCTGGAGCTCTTCGGCCACTACCTTCGTGCGAATGAACTTGCCTCGCTGTCAATCAATACGAGGACCGCCTACACACAGAGCATAGAAGTCTGAGTCCTCGGACTCCCCACCCGGCGCTCTTCCGCATGCTTAGGCGCCGGGGCCGTGCCGCAGACTGTCTGGTCTTCGCGACCGGACATATGCAGCACGGCAGTGCCTCCGTGCACAAATTCAACGTGCATGGCTTCGCCGACCAAGACCCGCGATACAACGGGCGGTCGTGCTGGGACCGACGGGATACACACAGGGCAGCAGCAGCGAGATTTCGAGTCCGGCGCTTTCCGCGCCATGTACGAGTGAAGGATATGACGACCGTGATATGGTCGTACGGTGTGGTGGGAGTACAGGATCGGTTTAATCCGCGCTGACAGTCCTTTCATGACAGAAAGGTTGCGCTCAACATCTTCAGGCGAGCTCTTGTGCGCGTACTTCGACCTGCGCCGTCATCACGGACTCTAGAAAAGCGCCTTTATGCGCGCCCAACGTTGACGCCGCCGTAGGTGCAACCTCGAGTGGCCGTCCCGGAACGCACGTATCTTCAAGTGTTCGCCAAGACCCGCCTCCTCGAGCGACTTTCGACCGCCCTACTCGCTCCTTAACGCTTCTGTCGGGCAAGCCACCTGTCACTTCCCTCGGATCAGCCTGCGACCCATCACGCGCGCCTTCCGCATCGTAGCGCTCCTCGTGCGAAACTCGTCCAGCGTTCGTCCGTTGCAACGCTAGCCCGTGTCACGAGGTTGTACGTTCTTTCGGGATACGTGCAATAGAGATGCGCTCTCGCTCTCGTACATAGGCGATGCGATCTGCCGGATGGACAAGAGCTGGCGGGCGCGAATAGTCGCGCCCAGTCGTCGTGCTCGGTCCGTATGCATCGGCTCTGCCGACGTCGAACCAGCCTTCATGGCAACATACAGAGCACACAAGCGATATCTCACCTGAGCGCACTTTCGGAATACGCACGCGATGGCGAGGTGGTCCGAGCCAAGTGAGAGGTGCCGACGAAGCACACACATGAGGACGAGTAGTCGTTGGCGAAACGAGTTCGGAGGTGGCGAGCGAGCCGATAACCTGCGCCGGGGAATGGCTTCAAGGTGCGACGGTGTCCGTCGGAGGAGAATGTGGTGGTGGGCGGTTTGGAGCAGGGGTCGGGGGAGAGCGCTCGAGTTTGGTCGTTTACGACGTGTTGAGAGCGGGTATGCCTTTGGGCATGGAAACTGGCCGATCCTGGCTTACCCAATTTTTGCACCTTCTACCTTCGTGGTAGTCTTCTGCGTTTCTTAATTCCATACATCATGCCCCTTGATCACTAGCCGAAGTCTTACATGCTATCCGCGATGTACATACAGGGTATCAATGGTATTGTGCAGTCGTCCGCGCACAAGGCATGAGCGCTTGAGCTGTGATGCCTTCCCGCGATCAAGCCGGAAAAGGCTTCGACGGCGTGGGTGGTGTGAGCACAAGCTTGACGCCTCCCGCCGGTCCCTCATCGCCTTCAAGCGTGATCACAATCGGCTGCTCCGGTACAAGCTTAAGTGAAGCGAACGAGTGCGGCGGCGTATACGTGCTCAGCCTCCCAACGAACGGCCTTGATGGATCATAGCCAGGCGCGCGCAAGTGACGCGGAGGCGAGTCGGCGAATTGATCTTCATTGTACTGGATGAACGTGCTTTCGCGGTCTACTGCGGTGGGCGCGAAGCGCGTGTGGCGGATTCCGCGGGTGAGCGCGCAACGCGCTGTGATGAAGACGAAGGCGAGGATGCCGAAGATGACAGATATGCTGCCGAGGACGACTGAGTACAAGTTAGTGTATGCCGATGGTAGATCGGGAAGGTCAATCACTGGTTGTTGCGGTAGTCATCGCGACGAGTAAAGGAGTGTGTGGTGAAAGAGTGTGGGGCTCCGCGCGCGCAGGGAGATAGTCTGTGGTGCACCTGTGGTGGTTGTAATTGGGTTGGCTGTCGCCAACACCTAATAAGGAGCGTCAAGATAGAGGTTAGTCTATGGTCGCCATTGTTGCCAGTCGCCTCTGACGTATGGCTGCCGGAAGTGGCACCAGGCGCGCACGCCTGGTGATCGCGCCGATGGATGGCAGCTTCGATACACGAACATTGATCAACGCGCAGCTACTTTATGGGTAGTAGTACATCACGCATGCGCTCGTATGCATATGGGTTCATACACCGCAATAGTCAAAGAACAACAAGCTTAGAGACTAGGGCGTCTTTGCTTAGAATTTGCTCCTTCAGCTTCTCGACGTCGCCGAGGTCCACGGTAGCGTCGATGAAGCTATTCGCGGGACGATACATCAGCAGCATGCTTCACTAGGACATCATTCGAGTACGCACCGTCCGCTCAACCAGTCATACTCTCCAGAAGCGAGCGCGAGCGCGGTCGCGGCGGCTAGCTCAGGTTTGTCGATGAACAACTTCTCCGGCGACCCTGCATCCTACGTCAAGCGCATGAGCATGTATGCCTTTCAGCCGTATCCGTCCTCAATCCGTCCTCACCCGAGACAAGTCGGTCCAAACGGCGCCGGGATGGATGGCAAAGCTTTTCACGGTACCGGCGTATTCTGTGGTCGTCGAAGATGGTGAGCAAGTGCGAACGCCACAGATCGCATTTGGATCGGTCTTACCGAGAGCGACGAACTCGACGAAACGGTTCAATACCTGTTTGCTGATGGCTATACATAACCCTTAGTTACCTGCCTAGTTCAATCAAATCGAAAGGAGGATACCGTAATCAGATGTACTGGCTGAACGTAGGAGGGCGCTCCAGGAGCTGATCACAATGACGTATCCATTCGTCTTCTTGAGATGCTTGAGCGCAGGTCTACAATGGGTCGAAGTTCATACCAACGCGGAAGACATAGTGTGGGATGAGGACGTACGCGACATAGTTCACTGTTCCAAGCAAGTTCACTTCTAGAGTGCTCCACCACTGCGTCACATCAGCCTCTCCGATGACTAGATCATATCGCGAGTTAACAATGCCGCCGTCGCCGCCTCCGTGGTACAGCACTCACGAGCAGGCTTGCTGGCGACGCCAGCATTTGCTATGACCACGTCGATCTTGCCGAAGTGCGCAACCGTGTCTTCGACGATCTTAGCTGCGGTCTGCGTATCCCTGACATCCTCCGCAAACGCGAGAACTTCTACGTCGAACTCGTCCTGTAACTTCTCCTTCACGTCTTCGAGGCCAGAGTCTCTGCGTGCGATCAGCGCGAGTTTGGCTCCTGCGCGCGCAAAGAAGGTGGCAATAGCCGAACCGATCCCTTTGGACGCTCCCGTAATCAAGACGACTTTGCCTGCGAACGATTTGTGATCGAAAGCGAATTGAGGGTCTACTGCGGGATACACGCTGCGTAGCATTAAGCATCCGAGGCAAACCAGCAGTGCGAGACGAGCTTACTCGTGGCGGTCGGTCAGTCCTTGAAGCCTCTCATCAACGCCCTTCGTCTTGAGGAACTCCTCGAGCATCTCTTCCACACTCGGTCCTGACATGCTGGAAGTAAGATGCGCGAAGCTTGAGCGAGGGTGAGCGTCAGGGATGACTGGCGTAGGCGCCCTGCGGGCTTCGCTTTATGTGTTCGATGTGCTTGCGTGGCCCTAACCTCACGTATGAAGAGTGAGCAAACAACACGGAGATGCGAAGGGCACATCAGTCTTAGGTCCAAGGTGACGCGGCCTTCGAAGCTGACGCGGCTCTCGTACGGATGCGAATGCAGAAGTCGAATGTTAAAAGGGGGAACTCGAGTCACAAACGGACGTCATGCGCGCATGCATCAGCTGATGGTAATCCTGCATCAAGACAGTTGAAGGAAGAACACAAGTTGGTGATTGTAAAGGACAAGGGCGGCTATGAAGGCGAACCTCCTACAGGCCACGCGATACCGCGTACGGGAAGGCAGTAAGGTCTCTTCGCTCAGAGAACGACAAGCTTGGAGACGAGCGCGTCGTTGCTCAGAATCTCCTCCTTCTTCTGCTCGACCTCACCAAGATCCAACGTTGAATCAACGAAGCTGTTACGAAGCCAACTTCAGCTCACGGCTACCCGTCTCGAATAGGGATGCACACGTACCGTCCGCTCAGCCAATCGTACTTCCCGGACGTCAACGCCAGAACAGTAGCGGCAGGGAGTTCGTGCTTGTCGATGAAGAAGACCTCAGGGAGGCCAGCGCCCTATCATCGTAGAGTGAGTACAGACGATACGAACCTATCGACTGATTCTACCTTTGGCATATCGGTCCAGACTGCACCAGGGTGGATGGCAAAGGCCTTGACGGAATCGGCGTACTCTGGTGGTTTCGTACTCTGTCAGCTTAAGCAATCGCGACGCTCAAGATTGGTCTCACCGAGCGCGACGAACTCGATGAAGCGGTTCAGTGCCAGCTTACTGATGCCTATACGACCGCGTCAGTACGATGCCCTGCTCGTTCGAAGTGAATATCTTACAATAGTCCGACGAAGAGGGCTGACGCAAGAGCGCGCTCCACGAACTGACCCCGACTACGTATCCGTTCGTCTCCTTGAGGTGCTTAAGGGCAGGCCTAGCATAATGAGCGGTGAGCACCGTGCACATGGACTTGAAAAAAGCACACACCCGACGTAGTTCAAAGTCCCAAGCAGATTCACTTCCATGGTGTTCCACCAGCGCGATATATCACGGTCTCCGATAGCTACACCAGTTGCACGGCACGTTAGCCCCCCAAAGCGCTGTAGTGATGTGGCACTCACGAGCAGACTTGTCCCCAGTACCAGCATTTGCTACAACCACATCGATCCTGCCAAAGTGATCGAACGTCTCCTGTACGGCCTTCGCAGCGGCTTCCGTATCCTTCACATCCTGCGCAAAGGTGAGAATATCTAAGTCCGACTCTTGCTGGATCGTCTTCTTGACCGAGTCGAGGTTGGACGCATCGCGTGCGACCAGTGCGAGTTTCGCTCCTGCGCGCGCGTAGAAGGTCGCTATGAGGGGGCCGATCCCTCTTGATGCTCCGGTGACCAGGACGACCTTGCCATCGTATGCTTTCGTGCTGAACGCGGTAGCCGGGTCGATCGCTGGATAGACGCTATATGGGCGTCAGTGCATGATCAAGCTCGATGGAAGTGTAGATACACGTACTCGTGGCGATCGGTAACGCCCTTGAGCCTCTCATCTATACCCTTCATCTTCCAGAACTGCGCAATCATCTCTTCAATGTTAGACATCGTTTAGGTCGAGTAGGCTGGGGTGTGCGAAGCGTGGAAGTCGGGCGCAGCGGACAAGCTCAGCGGCAGCGGCGATCTGAAGGCGTTGCGGAAAGGAGTATATATGTGATTGCGTCTGCGTCTCCCACACACGAGAGACATGTTAGTCAGAGGATAGGCTACAGGTTCTCGCCTGGTCTCTCAAAGATATACTGGCTCGTTGGTTCGCCGTTCAGTGACGCAACGTGTAGAACCTTTCGGTTCCGGAGTACCAGGGTGTACCTTGAGACACAATATGTCTGGAGTTTAGGAGGACAGCCATCGGCCGGAGATGTCACTCCAGACCTGTACCATCGCCAAGTGCCATACCGCAGTATGACATGGATACATAAGGATATGCCTATGTGGTGGTATGGGACAAGGATGACCGGTCCGATTCCGGCCGCGCCAATATATTCGCGGTCCACGTGGAAATTCGAACTTGTCAGCTCGCTCACGCTTTGACTCTTCCGTTGCTCACCCTTGCGCGATCCCGAAAATCTGCACCTCCAAATCCGAGCCTCCGCACAGGATGCCTCTTCACCAAACTCGTCGCTCTACACTGACGCCATCCCGCCACCCTCTCCGTCAACCATAATCCCAACATAAAATGGCGACCAACATCACTTTCCACCCTGGTCAGTCTTCCCGCACGCGCCTGGAAGCCTGCGAGCGGTCCTAACGCGGACCCATGTGCACCAATAGGCTCAGTAGCGGCGACGGAGCGCGCAGATCTGCTTAAACAGAAGGGTGTCACAATATGGTTGACAGGCCTAAGCGCCAGCGGCAAAGTGCGTTCTCCATCCAGTCTATGAACTACTCGAACAGGACCAGATTCTGACCGGGCTTTAATCTATACAGTCGACGATCGCATGCGCACTCGAACAGCACCTCCTACACCTGCACAAGTTCTCGTACCGCCTCGACGGCGATAACGTGCGTTTCGGCTTGAACAAGGATCTCGGCTTCGACGAAAAGTCTCGCAACGAGAACATCAGGCGGATCGGCGAGGTATGTGCCTCTGCTTCTCCGTCGTGCTGTTTCCATGCACGTTCCGTGTACTCAACGGTGCGATTGTCCTAGGTCTCGAAACTGTTCGCGGATGCAGCATGCATCGCTATCACCGCTTTCATCTCGCCGTACCGTGCCGACCGCGCCGTCGCACGAGAGATCCACGATAAAGCCGGGTTGGGATTCGTAGAGGTGTTCGTGGACGCGCCGCTCGACGTCGTAGAGCAGCGCGATCCTAAGGGGTTGTACAAGAAAGCGCGCGCAGGAGAGATCAAAGGTGCGTGCTTCGATCTCACGAAGCCGCTCTAAAATTTGCTCGCAACTGTGTTCTATGTTCGTACTTGGCGCTAACCCAATTGCAGAGTTCACTGGCATCTCTGCGCCGTACGAGGCGCCCGAGAAGCCGGAGATCCACATCAAGACGAACGAAGTCGATGTTACTGAGGCGGTCAAGATCATCATGGAATATCTGACCGCTCAGGGATACGTCTCATGAGCGCGAGAACCACAAAATGTACAACAGCGCAGTGTGTATGCTATGTATCTGGACCAATTAGACTGACCAGGCGAATCATTCAATTGAGCCTGGGTGAACTTGCAGGACGCCGACTTCTGAACTGAACATGTGAGTGTAACGGGGCCTGTACCACCCTCTCCTTGTGAGACCCGTCGCTGCGAATTTACGCCGCATCTGGCATACGGACCTTGCGGGTCGTAACAACGTGAGCTCGGATAACATGAAACACGCACTGAAAGCTTCAAAGTGGCGGCGCGAAGCCATCCTTCCTACACTTCCTGCACTCACCCATGCAAAGTTTTGAACTTCCGCCTGGGACAGCCCACCGCTTCGTGTGCTCCGTAGCGCTCGGCCGACACGGCCGCTGCACCCGCCGCTTCTCTACGAGCCACGCGCTCCTCGCCTTGCCTAAACAGAGCCTGACTCAACTTCACCGCCCAACTCTCTTTTCCATGAACGTCCCAAAGCAGAAGTCGATCGCACACCCGTGCCTCTTCCTACCATCGGCCCGATCCGCCCTTTCGATCTATAGGGCCATAGGGTAACCAAACACTCCAACTTCGGCTTCGCCCACTACTGGAAGCGTACAATAGAAGGTCTTCCTTTACGCTCACAACTCACAAAGAAGCGACACTTCTCCGCACCTGGCGTCTAAATGCCATACCAGGCCAACCAGGCCGCTCGTGATTTCTCGCTCAATGGCACCTCTGCGCCCCGATCCTCGAAAAGCCCAAGGTTCACTCACCCCGCGCAGGCGCAGCGCGCTAGATGAATTGTAGACCCCCGCTCGGCAGGTCCCGTCACGGTCGACCCTGTGGCCCTCCGCCAAAAGGTCGCACAAACAGCACCTTCCGTCCGATGCGATGCCTAGTTGAGGGTTTCTCGGCTCAGACCCCGCCTGCGCATGCGGTCTCGCAAGGCCTTGAACACACGTTGGTCTGACCGAGTCTACTTGGCCGCGCAGGATTAAATTATTTGATTACCTTTGCCGTGTACGTGCCGACGCGGATCTCAATGTGGCCGCCACAAGCCACAACGAATCTGGGGTGCTCGAGATTGCTGATCGCGCACTGCGGGGGAAAAGCTTGTGCGCTACCCCATTCGTTTCGAGTGGGCGCAGTGGGTAACTTCTCTCTACTGTGTACAGTGCATAGCAGAAACCATACAGCACTCGTACAACATCCGCAGCGAACGCGTGAGATGAGACGGAGAAGTTGGGTTCGCGGTTCCCGCGATTGAACGAGATTGAGCGCCCAAAGGGATCGGGGTCGGCACCGAAGATCAATTGCGGGGCATGCGACCCCGCCTGGCAGGGCACCTGTCCGCGGATTGATTTAGAGTCTCAGGAATGCGCGGGTCTTGAATGAAACCCAGATGAACTCTATGCACGGGCGCATCGTGCAGTGGGCAAGTTGCGGGGATATAAGATCGTTGTACGTCTTATGTACATACAGTAAAGCTACTAGTACTTAAGCACAATCGAATACACGCGCACACACGGACCCTAACCAAGCCCGATAACCGATTCCAGTTGAACCTGCCACGCATGGCCGAACAGACCATTCCGATCCATTCCCTTTGCAGAGTCTGGGAAGAAGTTCCTATCACCGGCCTTGCGGATCTACACGCCCTGCCACACGACAAGCCATCGGGTTACCAGAGCGATGTTGGGTGATCTTCAGCCGAAGAAGATGCAGATGAAAGAAAGGAAGAATCGAAGCCTGCTTGCAATCGCATGCTGCGTGAAGAGCGCGCGCGCCGGTGCTACGCCGCAATCTTCCTGGCAGTGCATCGGTACACGCATACAGAAAGAAAAGTACAGACCTATGCGGTTGGAAATGGGATGCGCAGACAGCTTCCTGATGCGAGGTGTCGGATTTAGCTTTTACGCTAGTGTATATATGGTGAACGATATCGTACTTTGTACAGACAAGACAGACACGACGAAGCGATGCGAGGTCAAATGTCCATATGGGCAAGAACGTGGCTGGTGGTGGGGATGGGGGAAAGATGGTGTAACAGAACTATCGAAAAGAACTATAACGGGCTTAAGCTTAAGAACCGTTGAGAACACGACGAGGGAGGAGGATGGAGGAAAGGCAATTCCGGGGATGTGGTATGATACAGCACTCCAACGAACGATCGGGGAGTTTAAGACATGTTTGCGCGACAAGGACGACATTGCGATGCGAAATAATGAAGATGCAGAGGAAGAAACATGCATGTTGGTTGTGTGGGGATAAACGGATTGGTAGAGGGTGGGAGGAAGAAGAAGAAGGGGATAAAGGTAGAACGACAATAATACCCACGGCAGGCCCAAGATGGATGATTGAAGGCATGAGGATCAAGAAGAAAGGGGCGGCGGAACGGTGGTATAGGTGAGATCTCGGATCTGGGGTTGTCCTCCTGCGAGAGACAAGTCTATATGGCAAAACGAACCGACTGGCGGGCGGGAGGGGTGGAGGAGGGACATGAACGGTCGTCTTTGGGTATGGCGTGTGTATCTCGTGAAAGCGCTGGTCGTAGTAGGAGCGCGCGCGGCCGATGCCGTGCGCAAGTAGGAAACAGGGTGCGGCGCAGGGCGCAGAGGGGTGCGCAGGGCACGTTATGCCTATGTCTCCTTGCACGTCAAAGATGCCGACGCGGGCTCGCCGTGCGGCAGGGCGATCTCTGACCAGTTTTGTTTGAGTGGTGGGCGCCAGACGGCAATGGGCGGCGAGTGCGGTACCGCCTTCTCCTTGGTCACCGGCACCGTGGCGCTTCGGATCCGGCCGTGCAACGGCGATGGTTGCGAGGGCGCGGGTACGAGGTCCCCGAGCCAGTCGTCTGCGCGCTTGGACGGCCTGGGCTGGAGTGGGGGGTAGCTGCGCCTGAAGATGCTCTTCGGCGACGAGTACATCGGGTTATTCTGCAGCCCGGGCGGCACTGGCACCTCCTGACGCACGGCGCGAAGGTGCGATTTGGCGCTGCGTGCTCTGAGGAGGGGTGGGCGCCGGTTCGAACCCTGTGCGGGCTGTGGCGGGGGCGAGGAGGGTAGCGGGCTCATTGCGGCGCGGCGGTTAACGTTGATGGATCCTCTAATCATTTCTTCCAATGCAGAAGCAGTCGTCGAGCCGTAATGGCTCAGCACGGGCGACGATGGCGGCGTCGTGGCTGCAAAGGCGTGGTGTGTGCGTTGGGTGGTGGCAAGATGCAAGGCGCGCAGGCAGGTGCGAGCGATCAAGTTCGGTGGTAGAGAGTTTAAGATGCGGGTTCTAACTACCATCTAGCGCGGCGCTTATATGTACTTGCTGCGGTTTCTGTGCACTCACCCTTTAGTCAATACAGTTTGCCGCCCGGCGAGACGAGACAGCCCCTCTACCTCCTCATCCGCCATCCGCCTTAAACACGTAGTCTCATCCGCAACCCTATCGTGACCCCCGATCAAACATCCCAAGCTCAACTCCATATCCGTATCAATAATGCATAATGGTGTATCTCCCTGTTAATCGTACATCCGCGAGAAAAAAGTCCATAAGTTATCCGGAAACTGCTCCCCCACAATAGCACAACGGCCCGGTAACACCGACGACCGTGCTCGCCTCAGAGAACGCGCTTGGCAAGCAGCGAGAGGATCAGCACGATGAATACACAGATAGCGGTGTCCAATAGAAGCAATGGCCGCCCAGACGGCGGTACAGCGACCGATGCACTACTCGCAGCCTGAGTAGCGGCCGGCATGTGTGGCGGCATCGGCACGGGGAGCGGCGCAGGAGGCTCTGATGCCAACGCCACTCCGGCCGAGCGCTGTTCAACGGTGCGCTCTGTCGCCGACGATACGGGTGCCGGTTCGGCGGCGGTGACAGTCACCGGCGCGGGCTCCTCCGCACGCATCGTTGTTGCCGGCTCTGTCCTCGTCTCCTGTCCTCCGAGCCTGTGCCCATGCCCAAGACTGTGAGAGTAAGTGCCGTCGCCGTCTGTCGCCGTATTATCGGCGGCCTCCGGGTCCGGAAGGCTCTCGACATTGCGCTTGCCGCATGCCTCGCAGTGCCACTCGCGCGAGCTGCACGCGCCGAACGGCCATCAAAAGACGTTGCGGGGACAGTGCGGGGCACCCCAATTTGGACCATGTCAGAGTAGAACAGGGGCATGGAACGCGGCATGAGTGGACGGTGTTCGGGTATCGGAGAACGTATACGTTAGCGTTCGGATGGACTACGACAGGGAGGAACGAGGGATGGCACGTACAGCCCTGCTAGTCTCCTGCGTTCCGCGGAGGTCGTCTCTAGCGAGCCGACACCGACTGCATCGGTTCCGCGCAGCGGGAAGAACCCCTGTAGTCCAATGATAGCTTATCGTGCGAGGCTTCAATATGTATTATTGGGCGCTCTAAATGGAGATACACATACCGGTGCGCACGCCCCACGCCGGTTGCCATAGCTCTTCATGATCTGGACAGGAGTCAGCGGATTTGACTGAAGCCACACACGGCCCGGGTGGTACGCACAACTGGTAAAGCTGATGCAGATCTATGGTCAACGGAAGGTAGTCAGCACACGCCCGTTTCATTTCGCGGATTAAGGTATATGAAATGGACTCAGATGGGCGCGGTAAGGAGAGACAGGGTACAGAGGTTGCCAAAACTATGCAACAAGTCCGTACTCCCGATGTTGCACTTGCTGGTCGCGGCGTGTACATGGTAGAAGTCGCATACCTTGGTATTCAATTCGAATCGTCCGCTTGGTGTCAGCATCATGATACTGGGTGGCCTGAACGGGTACTCCGCGGGCAATAGAATGCGGAAATGATACAGCCCTCCCTCGAACTCGGTATCTTTGGGTCCTCGAATCGTGCAATGCCACTCCTAAACCAGCATATCAGACATCACCGAACTATATTCAGATAAGGGTACACCCAAAACATACAAAGATATCGTCCTGCGCGCGGAGTCAGTTCCGATAGCGATAGCAGTCGGCAACAGAGGCGCACCTCGAGCGGGGCAGCAGAGTAGTCCGTACTTGGGTCATTCGCAAGTTCGCGCGCCTCCTGCATAATGCGCTTGACAGCTACAAACACCAAATCCGAACATCCCTTCAGCCCAAAGTCCCATCACCAGAATCCGGGCACCCGATACGCACCCGAGTTGTTCTTATTGAGCGTGCGCAGAGCCATCTCTACGGTCCCTCAGTCAACAGAGCACGAGATCCAAGCGAAGTGTATATGAGTCTAAGAGATATATTCCAGATAGCGTGTAGAAGGCAAAGAGAACGAGTGTAAGAGGCAAGATGTGGTACTGGAGTTGCTCAGTCAGTGGCCACGACACGCGCGCTCGTGTCAACGGCAATGACGGCATGATGCCATCAATCCGCGGCAAGTCGTGCTCGCACCGGAGACCGGACCGCGTCCTGCTCTCGACGCCGACGACGTGACGGGATGCATATCAAAAAGCTCAGAGTAAAGGCTCGCCAGGGTGTGTCTGCCAGTCTCTTTGGGAAATGCATCGTGCTGATAATATATTGTTACAGCGCCGTTCCATGAGCCATGTGCGGCGGAGATGACAGCTATGCTGGGTTGCTGGGCTGCCACGAAGGACAGCATGTCCGTTGGTGCGTGCGCTGCGGCCGCCCAGGGCTTGTTTGCGTGCATGAGGACTGTGGTACGTAGTCACGTGTATTACTACAAGTGTCTATACTCATCATATTCGACAGCCCGGAAGGACACGGCCGCACCAGCCAGCAATAAACTACCACCTGGCGCGTTTGGGCAAGAACTTCAAGTCATGATCTCTGGCGACCCCCGTAGACCCTCACACTGTACCTACTTAACTCCATAATCCATAGACCCGGCATACTCTTCTCCATCATGCAAGCCAATGTGTGATGTGCGTACAGACTGAATCTTTTACATGAACTCCTCCCCCAAGGCGGATCTCGGAATTCTCCAGCACAAGTCGCGCGAGCGCGCAGAACTCCCGTACCCGTTGAGCACACGAAAAGTGCCTCCCTTGGTGCCGGAATAAAGGCATTTGTACACGTGCACGGGCGTACCTATCGCGCCGTCCATGAAGTTCCCCCAATGGCCGATCAATTGAGCCTTTGTGGCGGTCAGACAAGTTATGAGCGCGCCAACTCCGGACTCAGACGGTTGAACTGCCACCACCATCTGCCCGACAACCTCTCTCCCTGCAAACGCAGAACCATGTCTCACGAGCGAGCGCGCTCAGTACACATGCTCCCCGACGATGTTCTCGTGATGGTTTTCCTCCATTTCCCGGCAGTACCTACCTATTGGTACGGGCGCGCCGCCAATCAGCCTGCTACACCCGACTTCACCTGGCTTTCTATCACACATACGTGCCGTCGGTGGCGCAATGTATCCCTCAGCTGCTCGTCGATATGGACTCGTATATCTTTCAACCCGCCAAGCATGACGCCTGTATTCCTCGAGCGTGCACGACAAGCTCCCTTGGGTATTGGTATGGACTGGAGACACTACCGTTTTCGTCATGATATCGACGACGCGGTTGCGCTTGCGCTTCAGCATCTATCCCACAGTTGGTCTGTTAGGATTTTCAACCCACCGGCTGGCTTCATAGAGCAAATGATAACCGTATTTGGCCAGCAGGACGCCAGCAGTCTGGAGGAACTACACATGCTCAAGCTCCCTGATGAAGAAGTATCCTCACCTGGTGGCCTTGTCTCTGCCATTCAGCTCCCAGATCAACCGTTTGCGAGTCTCACACCGCGACTACGTATCCTGTCATTACAAGGATACATCCGTTTCCACTGGTGCAACCAGCTTTTCACATCCCCCCTGACACATCTTCGCCTTCTCCTCCCCGGGAACACGTCCTTTCCCACTATGGATGAACTGCTCGGAATCATCCGCAGATGTCCTCTGGAACAACTGGTTCTTGTTCAATGCCTACCACAACGTCCCACGCAGATAGGCCTGACAACTTTACCGGATGATTATACGCTTGCGGATGTTCCTACTCTTCGATACATCCTCCTCAGAGATGCTGCTGCGGATATCGCCGACTTTCTCCGCCGCATACGCATTCCTGCTGATTGTCACATCGAAGTTGGGAATGAACACGTTTGGCACGCAGTTAACGTTGCGGATATTGCCACAACGGTAGAGGCGGTGGCCATCGAAGTTGGATGTGTGATGTCGACGCGCTCAAATGAATCCAAGGGCCACGCGTTGATAATCACGCATACTCGGGACGACATCTGTAGATGGTTTAGATCAAACCTTAGACCGTCATCTGGGATTGTTCACCATTTTACCATGGAACATATGGAACCTCGACCTTTCGTGATGTCCTTGGCGCTTCGGCCACCAGGCACGAACCCCGATGAACAACGCCGCGACGTCCTTGCGCTCGCTCGTGCATTCGACCGCATAACACCTCTGTACCACCTTGAATCTATCCATGTCCTGGCGATCAGTTCGGGAGGAGCTGATCTAGTCTCGCTGGCTACATGGCTGGATCTATTCGACGGATTGCGTCGTGTGGAGATAATCAAGGCGCATGGCATCCCCTGTCATACCTTTGGACTCGCTCTGGGGCGATCCTTCCGGGATCCCCTCGTCATGCCGCACTTATGGAAGCTAGAAGTCGGATACATTCATCTCGGATATCCCAAGGGTCCAGGGCAGTTAAGTAAAGCCCTCGAGGAAGCTTTTCACTGGCGTAATGAGGTCCATGATCTGAAGTTGAGCGTCGAGTTTGACAATTGCCATATATCCGCCGCACAACTTCGTCGGATCCAGAAAGCCTCTGATGATCGAGTTATTGTATCCGGCAATTCTCAGACGTGCAGTCATTTGAGTGATGAAGAGGACGAAGAGGATGAAGAGGACGTGCAAGCGGAAGATGGGATCGGGGAAGATAACCTTGTTCAATCGAGTTAAATAATGGGTGCTCCGCCCTCGATCTGGTGTCAAAGATACATTGTCCTTACTAACACACTAGATCTACATAGCACATATCCTCCAACGTTAACAATGTTTTGTTTCAGGTAGACCAATCATCGTCAGAGTGGCGGGCTTTGCGGTTCAGTATGGGAATGGAACCGGAAGTCCGGTTGTCGAATGTGAACATCCAGTCAATGCAACGCCGCCTGGAGCTTGGAGTACTAGTGTTACTCGCCAGTAAGGGCGACGTTCATCCTGTTTGATTCCTGGGTGGTCTACACATAGCTCTCTCGAGGAAGGTCCGGCACAAATGACGCAGCGAAGAGTACAATGATAGCATAACGAAAGCAGAACGTACAATGTAGAAAGTAGAAAGTACACGATCCCAACGCAAAACTAACTCGCAAACGACCAAACCCTCACATCCCCATCATCACTCCCACTGACGATCTTGTCCTCCCCAAGGGCAAGACAAGTGACAGCACCCGAGTGACCCACGAGCGTACTCGTACACCTCCCATCCTCCCGACTCCACACCTTGATCGTCCGATCGTGACTACCACTAGCCAGACGCATCGAGTCGCACCCGACAGCCCATACGCCTTCGATATGCCCGAAGAGCGTGCGGACGGGTTGAGCGGTGCCGACGTCCCACAACTTGACGGTGTTGTCGAGGCTCCCGCTCACGAGCGTGGGAAGGGCGGCGCGGGTTTGCTCGGCGACGATAGCGTCCGCACCAGGGTGGCCGGCGGGCGGAGGCGTCGGCTCGGTCGTACAGGGGAACATGAGTCGCATGCTCTGCACCTGGCCCATGTGTCCTCGGAAAGTGCGTACGCAAGCTCGCGCAGCGAGATCCCATAGTCGGATCGTGCCATCGTCGCTGGCGGAGAAGAGCATCTTGCCAGGCTCAATGCACAACGGGCGCGGCTCGCGCGGTTCGGTAGCGGCCACAGACGCATATGCTGCGCCGGCGTCCCATAGTTGCACGGCGTTCACCCAGTCATGGTGGCCCCGCAGCGTGAAGCATTCGCCCGTCTTGAAGTTCCAGAGCTTGACCGTATGATCAACGCTACCGCTGGCAAGGATGTCCGCGTCGAAGTGAAGACAGATGACGCCCTCCGTATGTCCCTCTAACGTCCGCACGCACGCGCCCGTCCGCCAATTCCACACCTTCAAGGTGCCGTCCATGCTTCCCGTAACAAGCTTGACCTCGTCGAACTGCAACGCCCTCACAGCACGCCGATGTCCACGCATCTCCTGCATCTGGTCGCCTGTCTCCAGGTTCCATACGCGCACCGTACGGTCGTAGCTCCCGGTGATGAGTATGGGGAAACAAGGATAATTGAGCGTCTCGCTGAACTGCAGGCACATCACGCCGTCCGTGTGGCCCTTAAGCGTGCGAACGGAACATCGGCCCCGACGCCAGTTACGCTCGACCTTCAACCGCTCAGAGTATACGTCCTTCCACGGGCGGGTAGAGTATGCGGTAGGTGCGGGTGCGATGAGGGAGAGTTCCGGCTGCGATACGGGCGTGGTAGGTCGTGGAGAGGAGATAGCAGGAGGTACAGACAGAGAAGCCTCGGCGCGATGACGCTTTGCCTGTTGAGGGTCCGGAGAGTCCTCCCGTTTACGTTTGCCCGCAGAGGTATCAGAGTGTGCGTGCGAGTCGGGTGACGGTGATGAAGGCATAGGAACACGCCGGCGCCGTTCGAGAACTGGCAGGCCCCAACCACACTTGGTGCACTTGGTACCGATATGTTGTTCGCAGATCCCCCGCCATAGAATATCGTCGTCCGCAAGGTTCCTCCAACTGCGTGACACCTGGGCGGCTCGACATAGGGAGGTTGCGTCGAGGTGCGATAGGATCTTCAAGCCAACTTCCCGCGGCAGGACAGCAAATGGGTCGATGCGGATCATTTGGTGAAGTTGGTCCGTCAAGAGCGAGAGTTGGGAGAAGCAGCACATGGTGAGGATGCCGCGCAGGATAAGCTCTCGCCGACGATGTGGCGAAGACGAGAAGTGCTGCCAGACGGTATTAACGGCCTCCCGCTCCTCGACTGGAAGCGCATCCAAAGCCTACGATGATGGTATCAGCGACATGAAACATGCAGTTCACAACAGATGGATGCCCTTCAAGCATACGAATCGCCGACATTAGGGCGCCGGCGGAGATGGGGTGGAGGTCGTGTGCCGCAACCAGTACGCTCCAGAAGCAATGCGCCATTCATTTCGCGCGCACCATGACGCTCAACCTTCGCGACCTGAGCGGGGCAAAGGCCGAGTACGTCAAAGAGTCACGGCACTTCCCCAACGAAGCACAAGGTTATCATGATGCCCTCCGCCCGCCCAGCCAAGCGCGTCGCGCAATCCGTTCGCAAGAGGTTCACAAGCTGAATCAAGTAGACTTTGCTCTCACCTGTTGGAGTTTCAAGTTGGTGCCTTCGTCAGCCATACGCTGGTGCCGGACACAGAGCTTGCGTGCTGGGGGTTGTGAAGGCGCAGGACCCTTGGCATGGTCATGTTCGCCGTGGTCGTCCTCGTGACCGTTCGCGGTCTGACTGCGTTGAGGTTTCCAGTCCGAGTCTACCGAGCTCTTGTCGAGAGTGGGAACAACGAAAGTAGTGCTGGTAGGAGGCGGCGAAGGTGTGCGTGAGTCTGAGGAGGGCCCGGCCAGTCTAGCAGCAGGGATAGTGTCACAAAGCTGAGCGGCAGACGAGGAGGCCATGATCGCGGAAAGGTGGTAACTCATGACAGGCGCCGAGGCATAGATATATGAAACCGCGAAGGTCTGCGCGCGCAGAGGTGGTCGTTTGTTGCAAGTTGTTGCTCATACCGGGTGCGCCTTGCGCCATCACGACTCAGCGATTCGCCAGAAATCACGGCAACTCCCGGCCAAGCTCCGCGGGTCCGGCCCGCGGCGTGCCGGTCATCAATCGCAGAATTTTTTCGGTCGTCGTTCTCTTGTTTCCGCCACCACTCGCCGTCGACCTCGTCAAGATGGTGAACATCGTCGCTTTGCTGAGCACCCTTCTCAGTAGGCTGATGATCACCTGAAAATTCTAGCCCAAGGCCGCCCCCACCAAGGTTAACACCAAGAGCAAGTTCACGCTCGACTACAGCAAGCCGGCCGCGGACTCGCTCTTCGACGGCGCCGCCTTCGAGAAGTACCTCCATGACCGCATCAAGGTCGACGGCAAGGCTGGTCAGCTTGGTGACAACATTAAGATTCACCGCGATGGTGCGTGAACTTCGTCAATCGCGTCTTGCTTCCTTTCATACTCAAATTCTGCCTTCTCCGATGCCTGCAGGCAACCGCGCGCTCGTGATCACCTCTAACATCCAGCTCTCGAAGCGCTACCTCAAGTACCTCACGAAGAAGTTCCTCAAGAAGAGCGTGCTCTCCGACTTCATGCGCGTCACCGCCGGGTCCAAGGACTCCTACGTGATCAAGTACCGCGGTGTTGCTGCGTACGTTTATATCTTTTCCGACGCGGTCGGCCTATATGCTTATAACCGATATCAGTGACAACGCCGATGAGTCTGACGACGAGTAAAAGGGCCGCGGTGCCCACTATCTCTGTATGCACTATGTCATTATCACACCGTCATCTGTTGTATGTCGCAATCCACCTGCATGTTGTGCTCACCGATGCACCGCGCCTCATTTCGTGTGAATCTGTTTCACCGCGGCGGTTACCCCGCGGGGGCGCCCAGTTGCCCTCGGCGTTGCCAATGATATGCGGGACGGTCTCAGCGCTTCACGTTGCACGGGCCTCGAGCTTGCATCGACCCCACGTTGCAGTCTGTCGCGAGGTTGCGCAAGTGAGCAGAAAGATGATATGCGATTGCC
The DNA here is from genome assembly GCA_900536885.1 of Peniophora sp. CBMAI 1063. Taxonomy (NCBI): domain Eukaryota; kingdom Fungi; phylum Basidiomycota; class Agaricomycetes; order Russulales; family Peniophoraceae; genus Peniophora; species Peniophora sp. CBMAI 1063. The sequence goes on along the minus strand of UWZB01000830.1, from coordinate 43,342 downwards.
ATACATGAAGAATGGTGTAAGGCGGGTTGATGATCTCGGAGAGCACTGCCATCACCGAGGATTGCACATATGTTGCAAGCGACTGTTCTGTTGTCCATGAGCAGCGGGCATCTTACGACGTAAGTACCCGTGTATGTATTGAGTGCAACTAATGCATGCTACCCGGTATCTGTACATGGCTCTGCTACGCTCCGTCGTCGTCCGCGCCCACCTCCACCACATTCGGACCATACTCGAAGAAGTGGTCAGGGAGATCGCCCAAGGACTCGCTATCTTCTCCATATAAGCGCTCAAAGAACCAAAGGTCGGTATGCTGCCTGAGTATTGCGACCTCATCCTCGTCCCCCTCCCCATACAAGAGTGGCTGGCGGTCGCAGATCTTGGTATGGGGTATCTTGCGATGTTGCAACGCGTTGAGAAGCAGGTCATATATGGATACGCCTTCGTATAACAAGTCGCGCGAGATCCGGTCCGAGTCGAAGCAGAGGTGGTCGAGGGCGGGAAGTAATTGAGGTTCCGACTCGTGGGAGGACGCTAGCTCCCGTAATAGTGTGTACGCCGCAGCGCCAGCGCAATGGACCACTCGAAGTTGAGAACATGGTTTGAGAGCCACGGTCCATAACTGGCGCAGCTCGGAGCTCGCTGTGGGACCGCCCGTAACGTTACATTCACCCATGTCGACGTGGATGCTCAAGAGCACCAACTCCTCGAGCGACAAGAAGCGTGTATATATCGAAGCGATGTGGACAGGCATCACAGAGTTGTCGGCCACGTCGAGACCTTCGACTCTGATGTTGAGGAGTGGCGGGTCATCAGGGAAGAACGCGAACTCCGAAGGACTGAAACCCGATGGTACTCCATGTACATCGTTGATGTCGTCGTACGTCTCCCTGTATACGGCTACGTGGAGGCTTCCCGTCGAGCCGCTGAAGGCGGAAAGAGTGAAAGGCGAAATATTCTTGATCCCAGTATCATCCAAGGCGTCGAGGAGGTCGGTCATAGAGCTAGCTGCATCGCCGGACGCGTTGCAGGTGAGGTTGATCGCACAATCTGCCGTTACACGAAACTCGCGAATGATACAGGTGCATGACAACATCGGGCCTTCCAGTACGATGCGTTTGAGACGCGGCCTGATAAGCTGTGTAGACCGGCGCGGCGGAGGAGATGTTATAGGCAGCGTATTCGTGAGCTCCAGTGACTCAAGATCGGCCATAAGATCTAACACATTGAACACGTCGTGAAATGATGGGTGCGCAAAGTCGAGATGTTGCAGTGTCTTCAAGCACAGTGATCGGAGTTGTTTAAAGAGATCCGGGAAGTGCGGAAAACTTGACGGATACTCGACAGTGAAGCGGACGAGTCGAGGAGCGATGCCGGAGAAGAGATTGCCCGGCAAATTCCCATCGTCCACACCCAAAGACCCCCCGAAAGATGATTCTCGATGATATTCGAAGGACTCCAATCGATGCATAGGTCGCGTCAATGGTTCAAGAGAACCGCCAAAACCGCGCTTGAACGCCCCATACACAAGGGACAAGTGTCTCGCGCGGTCTAGTACTTCGGGCGAAAGGACGATTGCTAGGCGCTCTGGCAGACCTGTACGCTGGCGGTAGTGGTCCGTAACCACACTCAGCGATGCGTCCTGACTTCTTTTGACAGAATTCCGCAGGACCACAGGTAACATGGACGTTGCAAGGTTGGTCCAGAGAGAGCGGCAAGCCAGCGCCTCGGTGCGCCATCGCCTGCACACGCGAGCTAATCCATACAACTCCAAGGAGAAGAAATCGGTGGCCCACATGTGTCGTCGGCCAATCCTTTTGATCTGATGACGCTCTACGATCAACTTGAAGATGTGGGTCAAGATCTCCGAGGGAAGAGAGTTTACTGGTTGTAAATCGTTGTGAGACGCGTCGAGCTGGCAGAGCACACGCCTGATGGCGCGCCGTTCGGTGTCGAGAGCGTCACAGCAGGCGGCGATCTGGGACTGTGAGAGACCCCTACGGTGAGTCGGAACACCTGTCAGACCAGCGCATAAGCGAGCAAGACGAGGCTTTCCTGCGGCGCTCCAATACTGGTCTGCCTCGCTACAGCATCGTCAGCAATGGTGAGCCCCCCGTTCGGACAAAGACCCACTTAGGAAGGTTCGGAGGCCCCGTATCCATACTTGTGTTGTCACTGCTCATGATGGACTGTTGTAGTTCTCAAAACTACGGTCTCTTTTCGGACAAACGCTCGTACTTTGTCGAAGTAGGGAACATGGATGATGGACGTCGATTGCCAAGGTGCGTTTATTGAATGCTGGACGGGAACAAGCCAATCAAGTTCTTATGGCACCGCACGCGACCAAGATGATGGGCCGCAAGTCAGCGATACTAGTCACTGGTCTTGGTTGGTCCAATGCCTATTCTTTACGATACTAATACATCTCAGAGTAACGACAGTGTATCACAGAATCTAGTTGCTAGTATGTTCGATAGATCAATGCTCAAATACGCCAAAGTACACCCAGCATGATCACACAGAAACCCTATGCTTGGGCATTCTCCATCAATATGTCGAAGGCGTCCATGTCATCATCAATAATCTCCATGGCCTGGGAAACCCAATCCGGCGCAAATCCAAAGAAATGGGCGGGCGCTATGTCGGCATAGTAATCGGGGCTGATGCGTTCGAGCGTGGTGAATTGCTCCAGGGCAGTCAGGTCTTCAAAGCTGATGAGCGGCAGATACTCGTGGATATGTGTCTGTGGCACAGAGCGATTCTGAAGCGCGTGAAGGAGCAGGTCATAGAGTGATTCTCCCTCGTAGAGGAGTTAGCGTGAGAGGTTATCTTCGTCGAAGATGAGCAGCTTTAGCGTGGGAAGAAAGCGCGACGCCTCTCGTGTGGCGGCCAGCTCGCGTAGCAGGACGTATGCTGGTGCGCCGGCGCATGCCACATCGTGCAAATGCGAGCACGGGCCTAGCAAACTGTGCCACAGTTCTGTGAGCTCACTACTCGCCGTAGGCCCACCCGTCATCTGAAACTCGGCCATATCGATGGATATGCTGAGCGCCTCGAGACGTTCTAAGGGGATAATTTGCTTGCAGACGGTGGTAATGAGCGACGGGATGCTCGAATTATCGACGACGGCGAGCCCGCGTATGTAGACACCAAAGATTGGTGCCGGAGGTTCACGAGGTTCATAGCCTGACCTGGCGCGCAGGAATTCAGGTTCGACAGCATCCGCATATGCCGTAAGGTGGAAATTACCCCTAGAATGGCTTCTGATCAAGAGGGTGCGGGGTGCAATACCCCCCAACCCAGCGTTGCATAAGGCATCGACAAGCCCGTCGAAGGCTTCCACGGAAGTTGCCGAAGCGTCACAGTCGATATCGGTCGCACAGTCGCGCGGTAAGTGGAATGCGCGCACGACGCATATGCACGCTAATATGGGACCTTCCAATATCAACGTCTTGAGGTGCGGCCGGGGTAAAGGTAGGGCGTAATATGGTGTGAAAGGTTCGGCGGGAAGTGTGTTTCTCAGTTCTAGGCATTCGAGAAGAGGCATGGTTTCCAGAAGCTCGAACAACCTGGACGATGGGGCATGCGCAAAAGCACCAGTGCTCGTTCCAGTAATCAAAGAGAAGACACGAAGATTGCGAAAGAGGTAAGAAGGTTGAGGTAGCCCGGGGAGAAGTTCGAGTACGAGAGATTTCAGTCTCGGGGCGATACCGTTGAATAGATTGTTGGGTGGCTCCGCATCCCGGGCGGCGTGTCGGTAGATGAAGGACTCCAGTCGTGGCATAGGGTGTGCCAGGTATGGGATGTACAATTGCGGTTTAGGTCCAAGGCGACCGTAAGCGACTACGAGTTGCTGTGTGCGATCAAGCACGCCTGGAACGAATATGAGATCTAGCCGCTCCGTAGTGTTCTTGTATCGCTTATTCTCCAAGACGAGGGAGAGCGACGCGTCCTGGCTCAATCGGATGAACTCTTTGAGCGCCTTGGGGCCCATAGAGGTCGTGAGGTGGCACCAAAGAGACGGAAGAGACAATGCCTCCGATCTCCATCGTTTGCAGACGTGCACCAAACTAAACCATCGCGGAGGAAAGATCTTGGGCTTGATGATTGATGAGGTAAACGGCTTGAGGGATTCCGCAAAACTTTCTTTGACGAGTAGGAATATGTGCGTCAGAACATCCGACGGCAACAAATTCACGGGCTGCAACTCGTTCAAGGACGTATCGAGTTTGCACAAGACCCGCTTGACAGCTTGCCTCTCGACCTCTAGAGCCTCGCGCTTCGAAGCAAGCTGAGAACGTAGAGAAGTAGAGGCGGTGTGAAGCAGCCTCAGTCGAGGTTCACTTGCAATTTCCCAATACTGATCTGCATCGCTGTTTCCGGTCCATGAGAATTGATATGATATCGGCACGGGAAGGGGCGCACTTCCAGGTCTGAGACGCCATATGATTGATTACTCTATATCGCTCGTTAGCATAAGTATCGTTACCATCTTAGCAATGACGCACCTAGAGGAGGCCGACTCCAGAGATCGTCGTTGCAGCTCGAGTTGAGAGACGATTGCCGATCAATCTTGTAGCGCTCAACCCGGACACGTGGATGGTCGGGGCAGCACCAGTCATGCTCAAGATATACAACATAGATAGCTCAGACCGAGAGATATCCTGTTTCAACGATACCATAGTGGTAGAGGGCACCGGCCAATTCGCCTCAGTATATTACTGCAAGGTCGTGGTAACGCGACAAGTGGGCACCGTGCATGACGCACGACGCGAGCGCTCACGCGGCGAGCAGCGCGACTTGATCTCAACCGCCACCCTGAGCGCCCCCATCTTCTCGGCCTACTTTCCCCCGACTACATGCCTCAGGTGAGCTCTTACCACCTCCATTACTGCCTGTAAACTAGGAGGAACCTCATGACTCAGCAGGAAGCCACACCAGCCTGCCAAGCACAAGGTTCGAGCGTTCAACTGAACGGGGTGAATAGTCGGCTGAAATATTTATATCCAGCGTGCAACCTACAAGACTGTCTATCAGCCAATACGTATACACCTCAGAAGTGTGAGGAGCATATGAGGCAACTTTACTTATGCTGCCAGTCGATGTACGAGTCCACCGACGGTCGCGGAGAATCCACTGCATGTCCGATGCCTAGCGCTGTACAACGATGGCTGAAGTCACATCCCTCCTCGAAATGACTCAAATACAATACATTGTATGACACGAGAACAATGTGTGATGCGGCGTGTTCTGGATCATTGACTGCTTCCAGTATACATGTCTCAGACCAGGGTAGCATCGCCCCAGTATGGCCTGAACATATCCAGTTGCAACCTCACTCTGGCCTGAAGCCTCCCTTTATCATGCACGCAACACGATCAGACTCGTTCCTTGCGTGTGCGCCATCAAGATAACCTCAAGCCACTCCGACTACACGCCACTCGCCACCAGTCTTGCCCATATGAAGCCATTAGTGAGCGCTTATAACTCGTCATCTGTATCGCGACTAACGCCCAGCAGCGAATCAACACTGGTTCCCAACCCGAGAAGGTAATACAGGGTACCGATGCGGCCTATATGAAGGTCGATTTGACGGTACGTCCCTTCTGCAATGTGGGGTCCTTCAGCTTCTGATAGTAATGGCGCAGGATCTGGGGAAGGAGATATGGCTTGCTCGAGTTCCGGCTCCTCAGGCATACAAATACGAGCTGGTGCGCACTGAAGTTATGCTCTAATAAACATCTCCCCTGACACAGACCAACATAGCCCGCTATTTCGAAATCACAGTCCCTCTCCCCGCTCCTCGCTCTAGCCGAATTCGCCGACACGACCTTTCAAGAATCCCCGCAACCCGTCCAAACGTCTTCGTACTGGCTCCAAGAGGAACACATCTCTAGCCCAGACTCGTCCAGTCTACCATCACCCTGGGAGATCCCCAATCCCTTCGACGATCTTCACACGCCCGGCGCTATCCCTCCCTCGCATTCGGACGACGTCTTCCACTTGGATACCAGCGCACCTCGTTGGCTGCGCGTTCGCGTATCAATGCCTCGCATCGTACACCGTGATCTTGACGTTGCTGGTCGCGCCGTGTCAACGAAAGTGCACCATCCCGCACCTCAAGTCACTCCGAACGTCTTGGAGGTTCCTCCCAAGCCCCCTTTGCCGGCCGTACGCCGCGCCCGCTCGCAACAGCCACTCAGGAACCTCGAACATCAGCATGAGAACACCTGCGCCGAAGTTTGTGATCCTTCATACATCTACCCCCCGTGCTGACGTGAAATTCAGCTATCCTCGCACTCCCAAGCCGGGTTCCTTCCCATCACGAAAAGCGTCACGACCGACTATCTCAACGTCTTCATTCCCGATCATGCCATTGCATTTTGATGTCTCCGCTCGTCTCGCTTTGTATGATATCACGTTTAGAATGGTCTACAATATGCTTGCTAGCTTGCGTTACCTGCATACGTCTTCACTTCCGATGGAGTGGATTGCTACGTGGGGACTAGCTCTTAGCCGACGTGGTATCGGCCGGTTCACTTGTTTTTACTGCCCGTGATGGCCAGTCCCGTTCACCATGAGCCCAACCTGATGGTCATTGAAGAAGTCCAGGGAGGGAGGATGGCCTCTCCCGATATCATGGACATGCGCAGATGCTAAGAAAGGATACAAGGTAAGGTAGAAGAACGGAGGGAATGGAGAGAGCACTAAAAGATGTAAGGAGTGTATGAATCTGTCGTCCGGCGCACAGAGTAGTAGTAGTATCGTGACAATCGTAAACCCCATTCAAATGCCTCTAGTCGTGCTCGCCTTGCTAGCACGACTGTCACGCCGACGATGGCGCCAAGAGCCATTGGTCGGTGTGGTCGGTGACGTAGGCAGCGACGGCCATTCCTCTGCAAACTTCGCCGGGGCGGCCTGGTTCTTCGTAGACCGAAGAGCGCGATCAAGGAGCGAACGCGGAAACGAACGAGTGCTTCCAGTCGGCGAGCGAGGTACAGCAGGGCGTCGGCCGAACGTCTTATGCTTCGGCGTGGGTGCATCGGCGAATTCGGGTTGGGACTCTGAGTCGAGGGTAAGGCGCTCGATGCCGACGATGATGGGAGACGGAAGCTCGGCGTGAAGAAGGGCGGGCGTCTCCGGCTCTGACTCGCTCTCTCCACTCGAAGACTCTGAGAGACTGGGCTGGCGGGAGATCGCGGGCACGGCTTCCTCTTGCGCTGGTACCTGCGTTGGATCATGGTCAGTTGAGGGGCAAGCAGAGTATACCAGTAATGCGCACCATGGACTCTTCCGCGATGATGGAGTCGCGTAACTTGGAGGGACCTGGCTGGAGGGCAGTCAGCGAACAGTGTGACTCGTAGTAGAGGACTGAAGTACCATCGTGAAACCTGTCATCCCACTGTACTGGGATGCCATGTCGGAGCCGGCGGAGCCAAATGAGCGCACGGACTCGTTGTCGCGAGCCTACGAGATCGTGAGTGGCAGAATCCGTCAGAAGAACGAGCAAGGCGCACCCTTGCTTGTATCTTTGCCTCCAGAGCTGTCTTTGCACAGTATAGTCAGCTCCCATTGCTAGACGTTCATGGAGACGAAGTGCTCACTCGGAATGCGTTCGTCATCAGTGTCATCTCTGCGTCCGACTTGCGCTGCCACTGCTGAGTCTTGCGCACGCCCAGATCACTGAGAGCCATCCGTTGCGATTCACAGAATTGGAATGTCGGGCAATCATCCTTCTTGGCCCAGGGCTTCTTGTCCCGCGTGTGCGCGCAATCTTTGCAGTCCGTCCAAATGCGATCCAGATGATTCAGTGTCCTCCGTTTACCGAACCCAGGCTCTGTCCAGTGAGGAAGCGCGACGACGAATTGTGGGTGATGCTTCCAGCTCGGAGACGCGTGCATGCATGGTAAACGCTTCCGATTGAAATCCTTAGGGTGGCGCTTAGAAAACTGAGGATCGACCTGCGCCAGGAAGAACTGTAATGCGTGAGGCAGGTGCTCTATGTGCCCGCCATTGAAGGTGCCAAAGAGATAGACAAGATATGACCCCTGGTTCTTGCTGGATTGCTGGTATATGAGGCAGGGACGAGGTTTCGAAGCGCGGTCGTCTGAGAAAGAAGTGACAGAGGACGCCATGATGGCCGGCATCGTTTGGCCAAGCAGGTTCGCGACCGGGGAGAAGATGGACTCTTCGATGCACCAGATTTCTCCTACGCGAGGTGCATAGTTGCGATCGGTAACCGGCGGCAGAGGGCCGTACGTCGTTGGGGACATGCGCGTCGAGCATACTGAACAGCCTTTCTGTTGCCAAGCGGAGCCAGAAGGGGAATTAGTGCTATGAGCCAGCATAGTAAAAAGATTGGGTAGGAGTAGGTAGGTGGATGATAGACGTGGCTCAAAAGAGGGGCGAGAAAGCGTAAGAGTCAGAGGCGTCCATTGATATACTAGCCGCCTCAGCGACGCGACGAATGACCTTGAGCGCCCGATAAAACAATTGACGTATGCGGGAACAACAAGCATCGCTCGAAGCGAGACAAGACATCATCTGATGCATGGACAGTCAGTCTTATCGGCGGGATACGGAGAGCCCTGACAAGGACAATTATCATCAGAGTTGGCCAATTCGGCTACTTAGTGACAATGGATGTTGGCATGGAGTTGCGCGCGTACTCATGTCCCTCAGATGCGCCTCTGTCGGTCGCACAGCGGTCTTGTATCCGGTTTGTGCGCCACTTGATGTATGCTTGCTTTGAGAAGACAAAGTGCGTCTATTGGGAACAAACAACGACGATGATGATGGACGAAGCACCGTCGCGGTCGCCGCCGAAGATGGCAATTGTTGTTCCCGTCACTGCACGTGCGCAATTGTTTGGTGCCACTGCCCAATAGATATGAACGTTACGGATGTAGCTGATGTTCCAACTTCTTCCCAACCACCACCATCACCTTGTATCATGTCCACTGCCTCCTCGCGCTCCTCCGTATCAAGCGATGAATCTGAACCGGACTCGCCTGCACCTTACTGTAGACCGTGGAAACACCTCGAGAACCCCGCGTCGGAGGAGTGGTCTCGCGGGCCGAAGGAACTCTATCGATACCCCAACCTCGGCGACTTTGTTGTGCTGTCACTCGACCCTATAGCCTCTGTCGGGCACCTCGACGCCATCGCGAAGCAAGCTGCAGCGCAGATAGAGAGGCGTAAATATGTAGCGTTGTGTATCCAGGTGCGTCTACAATGTGCTATCATATTGCTCAGCGACTGACACGCCCTCAGACGCACGGCCTGCCGCTCCCCACGAAACCCACCCACCCCTATGACTTCTTATTCGTCCGTCGAGGAAGACCAACGCCGAGACTTCCTGATGTCGATACCGAGGATTCCTGTCTTGCTATCTCGCCGAATGAGACATCCGTGCTCGACCAACCTGCCGTGCGCCCCGTGCAACCACTTCCCTGGGACGACTGTTATCTCGACATGACATATGGATTCCCTCGACCCTGCCGTGTCACATCTATCGAGCGTGATTACGTTCCTGTATTGCCCATCTCCGTTCCCGAGATTCTACGAATACAGGATCATACTCAAGAACATCTATCTCGCATAGCCTCGCTCCGTAGAGAGCATGGGGATGCTTGGCCTCAATCCTTAGACCTCGTTCAACTACCTACCTCGAGCCCGCTCGATGTTCCGAGTAGTAAGAACGAATCCATGCCGGTGCAAGCTGCTGCATCCAGGTCTGAGCCAGAGCTTCCGCCTAATCTTGGTGCGGAGACGGAACGTGATGCAAATGCCGCTGCGGACGATGTCTCTATCATCGAGAGCGAAGATGGGAATGACGGTGTCCAACAGGATGAGCGTGCCCCGGAGCCCGGTGATGAGGAAGAGCTCAACATGATGCTTGCTTTTGAATCTATGATGAATAATGTCGGTGACTTCCGAGATCCAGTCGTCAATGTCTGGTATGACTTGGACGTTATCACGGAGATAGTGGATCCGATCCATTTCTTGGAAGACGTGAAGCGTCTCGAGATGTATGTGAGCCCATTTCCTTGTCGTGACTGAGACTTATCCACCCTTTTCTACCAGTATAATGGATGAAGCGGAGATACGCCTGGGACGGCGCCACGAGATGGCCGCGGTGGTACATCCATCGGAATCGGAGCGATCGAGCCTGAGCGAAGATGCCGATAGCCAGCGCTCTGTAGACGTTCCGGCTGGCGCCGTGAATGGAGTAGACAGTACTACGGACTCTCGTCCAGACAACCATCCAACGCACCAGACGAAATGTACGTCGTGTTTAGTGCGCTAGTTGCGGATATTAGCTCATCGCTTTTGGTAGCACGCGGACTACGGATCAACTTGCGCTCTATGACCTCAATGCTCCTGTTTCCGGCCTCAAACCTTGTCAAAAAGCTGACTTTTGCACGGCACAAGAAGACCAGTTCGAGAGTTTCCGGCGCGAGGTCATGACGCCGCTCTTTACATACACGCGTATCGTACACCTGTGGACGACTGATACCATATTCTGCTTTATCTTATACCCTGCCACTACCCCCTGTAATGTGATTCTGCGCGTGTTGAAGAAGAAGCGACCTGCTACGAATATGCCGAGTGCATCCTACCGGTCGCTGGCCCACCGTGCGCCAAGCCATGTGATCGCGTTTGATCAATTGATGTCAATCGGGACTGGCCGAAGGTTGCCAGAGTTGGACTTGGCTCTTGCGTCGACGTCGTATGTAGCAAACGCCGGACGCCAGGCAGCATCTATAACCGCATGAACGCCTTATCTATCTTCAAATCAACGGCTCTTTTCTCCTCAAATCTCATCGCCAGACAACGCGAGTACTCACTCGATTGCCTCACGGACTATTGGCCTGAAACGCTATCAATACGACGATCATCCCACACTCTTGAGCGTTCCCTCGCGTGTGAGATCGTTCAACTGTGTTTCGCCCCACAGGACGTATTCCGATGCATGGACCATGGCCCCTCGTACAGAGCTCAATTGTGTCGTGGTGCTAGTGCACAATAACTGGCCTGCATTATCTTTGCCAGCGAACAGTGAGCTCGTCCTTGGGTGTGCACGACGCGGTCTGCGCAGTGGGATTGACGAAACTGAACATTCCTTGATGACTGCCGGCTACTTAATAACACCGTTCAGCCAGTGCTGTTGAGTGCGCTCCCTTCACTCGTTCCTATTGCCGGCTTGCTCATCCATTCTCAGTCCCTCGCGACTCGCTTCTCCCGCTATCAGGTGATGGATCGATCTGTCTTCGGTGCGCAAAGATTTGTCTACCACTCTATAGAGGAACCTCTGACACATCATTGTGAAGAGAATAACTACCCCATTATGCCAAGTTTATCACCCGTACAATCTCCAGAACACCCCACCCTCGTCTTCTGTATGTACTCGCATGCGAATATGTCCTGAATTCCTATAAGGTCTCACAAGATACGCGAGACATATAAGCGTCGAACCCCTCTGGGGTCGCGGGTAAATCACAGGGCGCAATGGTCGCGGCTGATCCCACTTATCCTCTCTTCCCAATAGCCAGTTTCCTGGCTTCGGCAATGCTGTCCATGGTTTTGCTCACTAGCTTTGTACACCAACGCTGGAATCTGGGTGTCGCATTCTTGTGTTTCTGGCTGTTCTTGGAGAATCTGCTGGGCGGGGTTAGTGCAATCATATGGTCTGACAATGCCGACGTCAAGTTATACGTATACTGCGACATAGGCAAGTGCGTGTGCATATCTTGAGGTCAAGCACGTCCTGAGATGATGGCAGTATCGCGACTGGAACTCGTAACTCTGGTTGTGAAGCCTATGTGCACTCTCATCATCACGCGGCGCTTATATCTCATCGTCAATCTTCGCTCGGAGAACGCATTCAGTGTGCGCAGGGTGTGTCAAACTTGTATTGAATTGGTGGGTTGTCTGCTAAAGGGCTATTCTTAGAACCGCAAGGACGTCGCTATAGAATGGACTCTGGGATTGGTGATCCCTTTACTCCTTGCGGGTCCGCTTTGTGAGTCCCTACCCTCACCGTGTGAGTAGGATTCATAGTAACGAAGTCCGTACTGTTCCAGACTATATAAACGAAGACGCTCGCTTTCAGATCCTCGAGGGTGGCGGTTGCGATGCGGCAGTCTCCGGCGAGTCGGTACTTGCCTTGCTCCTCTCGACTATATGGTCGTTTGCGCCCGCACTTCTATCCGTCATAATTTATTATCGTGAGTCCTCCCCTTCACTGATAGGCAGACCAGAGCATTGACGATCTCCTTGCTAGCTCGAATCGCATGGATACTCTACACACGATACAAAGACACGAGTCATTTCCTACAAAGCAGCCAATCGATATCGCGCGCATACTTCTTTCGCCTCTTGATGCTGGCCAGCATCGATGTACTCGTGACCCTTCCCTTCGGCATCACGACCTTTGTCTTGAGTCTCCTCTCCCAGTTCGAGCAGGTCGGCAAGCATATAACCTTCTATGAGGGCTGGGATACCATTCACAGCGATTGGACTCCTGCCGGTGTGACCTACGCCGAATTCAGGGCCGCTGGACCAGCCACTATTGCGGAGATGTATTTCTCGCGGTGGTCTTCGCCCTTTCTTGCATTCGTCATATTCGCACTATTCGGTGTGACTGGGGCGGCGCGCGGTACTTATTGGGAGCTCCTTCGTACAGCGATGAGATGCCTGGGTTGGAAACCGCGTGTGCTTCAACAGGAGTCTTCAGCATTGGACACGATGGCCTTCGGTTCGCGTCCTCAAGAGACGATACGCGATGTAGAGTCCGGGTATGTCGCCAGCCAACTGTCGCATGAGAGCGGGGGATCACCGGTATACGTTTAGGTCTTCTGAGCACCCAAGCTCTTCAGACATCGAAGTCTCTGGCGTCAACTCGGATACAAAGAGTGATACCCGCAATGAAGTACGCATCGAAGACAAGCCCACCTTGCATGAGTCTTAGTATGAACGGTGCGTACTGTCGCTCACCGGACTGTTTCGTTGTTCAATGTTGCTGATGCGATCCTTGTGTGCCCTTTATAGACACAACTCTTGCCTGGTGCTTGTTCCCGGTGTTTGTTTGCCGCGCCTGTACTGTTATGTGTGATATGTCGCGGTCATATTCAGTTCTCCAGAGATGTGATCCATATCTGAGGATCGGGGAAGTCCAGGAAAGAAGGATAACCTCTCTACGGTCTAGACTCCCTCGCGCGATCTCATGCTTCTGCGGGCGGCTATCCCTCACAGATAAAGCTCTGGGCCGACTGCCTTTCCTTACCTCATGGAATGTGCCAAGAGGTAGAGCCATTCTTTGTGATCAGACGATCAGTACAAATTTAGCGTGCCTATGCTTATAATGCGAGTTGTGGCGTGAGTCGTCCCAACTCGTTCGGCGATCGACAGGCGCTTCTGCGCTTGCACTATGAGTATAGAGTCATCATCTCTCACACGACGCACTGCGGTAGGCCGTACATGTAAATGCATGGGCGACGCATGCGTGTAGAAGCGAGATGGGAGACGCATGCGGTACAGGACTCACCTCGCCGCCTGCCCTTCCAGCTCGCCTCCCACCCATCGCCGTCTTGATTTCGAGAAGATTCCGACCTCGTCATGAACTCCGTCGATGACTTGAAGACGCGTTGAGCTTATGATCAGCTTCGAAGGTCCGCTGCGGGCATGCGCGATCTTTGAGGTGTTGGGAACTTGTTAATGATTGAAGATTGGCCGCTCTGAACATAGCTCGTTGCCCGGGTCCATGCACCAATACCGTTTTCATAGAACGCAAATCAAGAGGAGCATGCTCTTCATGGATCGACAACCGTGGGCCCTTGTCACGTTGCGTTCCAGCTGGAGTTATAGCGCGCGCGCTTTCCGCCGAAGCAACAAACGCTCGCATTGAGAGTTCATCGACGTCTAGGCCCTCCCCTACCAGAAGTGCATACAAAGGCCAGCGCATCTAATTCATAGCGGCAAACAACGGTTCGCGGTACCCGAACGCTACATGCCCCTATCCCGTACGTAGAACAAACCAATGACATCGCATCAGTTCGCCTTCTCTCCGTTCGAGATCATGACAGTACTGCATCTCCGACCTGAGCTTCTTTTGAGTCTGTCGATCTTCGAGAAGGACGATCGTGAGATCAGTAGGCAGTTGCTTGCGCCCTGTATGCGTCGGTCCGATGGGCATGTAGATCGCAGACCGTCGAAGCTGTGGCGTATGCGCATTTGACTGCGACGGTAGGGCAGAGACTGGGTAGCCTATCCCCGTCGACGTGGATGTCAGTCGCGTTGAGGTGCGGCGGGAGGATGTGCGTGTGCCGTGAAGGTACTTCGCCTACTTCGCCAGTACAACGTGCTCGTCGCGCGGTGCCACACGTCGGGCACGCGCGGAACCGATCTTCACGCGCTGTCATTTATCTTCAACTCGCTCACTCGCGAGTCAGACTCCGCACAATAAACGGTCAATCTCTATACCTTTCCGATGAAGATGAAGATGCACCTGTCATGCGTTGCGCCCTGCGCAGAGTCAACGCACCTCAGATCGACTTATCACCCGGACCCGCCTGATAGGAAAGAGCACGAGAACACCCACATACAGGGTGCCCACCTCTTCAGACTTCGGATCGTAGCCCTCATCTCTACGTGCACTCCGTACCTGATCAGACGTCGAAGCGCAAAACAAGCGCATAGTTGCTGTAATGCTGTAGGAATGGAGACCCTAGCAGCCCTTTCATCCGCGTCTTCTCTTCTGCAGCAGCACCGCACGCGGCGGCCATGTCCCTACAGGCCCGAGGCGCCTAAACAAGCTCTAGCTTGAGACTGCGTAATGGCATTGCGATAGCGATAGCACGGCGTGCTGGTATGCGAAAGCCAAGCGCGAACAGAACTACAGAACCCCGGAAGACCGCAGGGGAAACCCGGGCGAAACCCACGCTGCGCCGGGACCGTCCGAGCGAGGTGTGGCACCGCGTCCTGACTCCCGTGCCCCTCGTGCCCCTCGCGTTCGTCGACGGCCATATTCTGATGCTCCCTACGACGTACGGGGCGCGCCACACAAGTACGCCATAGCACACGAGCTCGCCTCGTAACGCGCCGGCAAACCGCGGGTATAGACGCGCGGCTGTCCCGAAGGAGGTCCCGCGCGCGCACGACGTCAATGCGCCACACGTACAAAGCTTGCGCGCATATCACGCGCATATAAAACTTTTCATGATCGTCGTAAGTGTATGTGAACAAGGAGCCTTATTCATGCAGAACAAAGCAAGGTCAGCATCTTCCGCAAGCGTCGCATCGCGCACACGACACTCGTCGTCCTCGGCGTCAACGGCAGTCGCCGAGATCTGTCCAGCACAGCGACCAGCTGTCACTGTCAGGGCCCCACCAACATCCTGCGAACTTACAACAGAGCCACCTGGGGAGCGCCAAACTGATCGCGGCGCGCGGAAAAGACGCCCTCCCGACGAACCTTCGAACACTTCCCGTGAGCCCATAGATCGCGTCTTCCGAACTCCTTCTGGCCCTCCGATCGCAGAGTTTGAACCTTAGCATATAGCGTACGACGCAGGTGTTGAATTGAGGCCGCCGGGCAGCATACGTCAGCTCGCGCCACAGTTGCTTTGTTTACAGTTCGGTTCGGGTGCGGCGGCGCGCGTCAGGCGAACGTGCGCGCGCTGTCATACGCGACGTGCAGCATGCTGCCGGTGGCAACCTTGATGGCAATAAACCGACTCCATAACACTGACAACGGTCCCACAGCCCCACGCCGACAAATTTGTCGTTGATGGCGGAGAGCGGCAGACGCCGATAGACGGTACGGAAGTGGAGCGGGAGCGAAACGGTTCTCGGTTTCACAGATAGCCGCTCGTCATGATCATGCACATGCCCGACGTCGACGGCGGCGTCAGGTCTGTAAATTGGGGTATCACACGACAAGCACGCATCACACGATACCGCACCCGCGGCGCGCAGTGAGAGAAATTATGAACAAGAAGGGCGCACATACGGCCCGTGCATTCACCGCGTACATACAAGCTTGTAGGCGGTAGGGAGGGTGGAGAGGGTGTAGGTAGAGTGGGTGGGGTAGCGACGACGACGATGAGGATAGGGGTGGGGTGGACGGGCGTGGTAAGGGCAGCAAGAGAGAGTAGAGTAGAGCATAGTGTACTAGGTACTATATCACACGGAGGTGCAGCAGAACCAGGCCACAATAACGGACAGCGAGCAGAGCATAACGGACCAGACGTGAAAAGACGAAAGAGAGAGAGCAGAGTACGAGACGAGAAACGAGACCGTGGCCAGATGGGGGAAAGTGGGTGGAAGACGAGACATGCAAGTGGGGTTGGCCTATGTACAGTGGTGATGGGGATGGGGGAGGGGAAGCAAGCAGACAGTGTATAGGGACGGAGTGCAAGAAAGGAGAAAGAACAACACGAGGGGCAAGGGCAAGTACACGGTGGAAGCGAACAGCGTCCTGGGAGTCTAGCACTCCTGAGCCGGGTCCCCGCCCGCACCATGTTCAGCGAAGAAGTACTCGTCGTCGAACCCAAACGCGTCGTCGTCTTCGTGGTACGCGTCCACGAGGGCAATGGCGACGGCGACGGGAGCACGTGAACTGGAAGAGGCGCTCGACCGCAACAAGCTGGGTGTGCTGGGAGCATCACTCTCGTCGTCAGAGTCATCCGGTACGGCGTCAGGTACCGGGGGCTCGTCGTCGTCAAGCGGCGGGTAAGGCAGTGGCGGGTATGCGTACGAGCTTGACGCGAGCAGCGGCGGCGCGTAGGTATACACGGGGCGCGAGAGGGCGGTGTGCTGATGAGCGAGGAGGTCCTCGTCTGATGTCGCGGGTCCGTAAACGGGCTCGAACTCATCGAGATCTTCGCCGTCCGAATCGGGTAATGCAGGCAACGGCTGCTCGGCGTCGACGGCGCACGAGAAGCAGTCGTCCTCTTCGTCCTCCTCGTCGTGGTCGAGCTCGTCGAGCAGGTTATCGAACCACTGAGCCTCGTCTGTGTGATTCTTGGCTGGAGACGGGTCAGGGAAGACGAAAGCGGCACCGGCGCCGGCATCCGGTTCTGGGGCCACGGGCGATGCCGGTGGAGTAGTGGAGGGCTGTACGACGGCCAGTGCGGGCGAGAGCGAGTTGATGAGCGAGTTTTTGAGGAGGACCCAGCGATGGAGGGATGTGTTGTCGCGCGGGCCGGAGCCCGAGGCGAGCTGCAGCTTGGACCGCGCGGCGGCGGCAGCTGCAGTGGCGTGGGAGGAGCCGAGCATTGGTGGGGGCGGTATGGGCGGTTGTGGGCGAAGGGCTGGAGTATATATCACAAGTCAACACGAGGGGCCACAGCGGGCGGACGGATGGCGACGGGCTTACACGAGGTGAGGCGAGGCGAGGCAGGCGAGTCAAAAACGCAAAAGTTCGCGGAAGATTTCTCTGGGTTTAACGGTGTATACGGAATACGATTGTGGGCTCGAAGAGGAGATGGCCGTGCTGGGTCGTGCGCGCGAGCTTGTCAACCATGCTGCAGGGTTGTACGCTGGGCAGTATATGTGTGACGGGTGTTGTAATGTAAAGCCTTAGAGAGGGCTAGACAATAAACGTATTGGGCGAGTCGACAAGTTGCGAATTAGGGCGACATTGTGCGGGCTGGCTGGGTGACACGGGTGGAGGGAGGAGAGAGCAGCACAACGCGCGCACGGGCTTATGACTGCTCCGCCTTCGGCGCACTGACTCGACTTACGTAAATCGATCCCTGCCCACCTTTCGGACGTTGTCGGCCCCCGCTCCGCCGTCACTTTCCGTGCGCGCCATCACGCCAGACCGTCGCACTCTCGAACAATAACCTCCCAGCGAGCGCGAAATGGTGCGTGTATGTCGACCGACAGACGCGAGCAAAACAAGTAAGGCTATCTACAAACAAACACGCCACGGCCGCGCACCCGTCGCGCTACCCTCAGCCCCGGGGAAAAGGCTAACCCTCGTCCATGCTCTCGTCCGCCCGACCGTCTTTAACGGTCTCCATGAGCTTCTTAATCTTCCCCACGCTCTTCGGACTGACATCCCGCGCAACAGCCAGCATCTGCGCGCTCCTCACCGCATCGCCCACGAGCCTGTACGCCCGCGCGAGCTGGAACACGACATTGCTCTCGTCCGGGCTGCTATCGCGCAACACCTCGAGGTCCTTGATCGCCGCCTGCCGAGTTCATAGAGAGATCGCATAAGTAAGATGCACTTCCCCGACCGTTGACATAAAGATAAAGGCTCGCGAACGCACCTCGTACCGCTTCATCCCGATAAGCATCTTCGCACGCCGGTACCGCACCAAGGCGTTCTCAGGAGCTAAACGGACCGCCTCGTCGAACAGCGCCAGGGCGCCTTCCCGGTCCCCGCGGCGCTCGACAGCCTGTAAACAAAGCCCGAGTCAGCGTCAATTGAACGTCGGAAGCGTCCACCAGACATTTAGTACAGAGTGCGTTCGGTCGGAATGAGTGGAAGATGCCGACGCCAAACGTCAGTAGCGCGCCAGCGATAAGCGAGACCGCATACACGCGAGTCAGCACCAACCAAGCGGGGCTGGCCCGATAATGAAAGCACGAAAAGCTCGCCGCGATACGAGAACAGCAAGTCGGGCTCGCGAAGTGATTGCGCGATAAGAGGCGAAGGTGCTTCGGCCAACTCGACGCGTAATCAGTAAGGCATAGCCCCGCGCAATACAGCCATACAGGCCAGAGCCGTAAGACGATCGCGAGAGGACGCGGTTCAAGCGCCAACGATCGCCAGGCGTCCAACCGCTCGTCGCTTTACGCGCAGGGCCTATCGGCGAAGTGGCGCCAATAGGGGCTCGCGAGGGTAACAGCGGAGAGAACGCATAGATAGCGAGCTCTGTACACGTCCGCACGCACGCGTGCTGGGCATGTACACACATAACCAGCGATCGCGCATCCCCTCCCAGCCAGCTCGTAAAGGATACGAGCGGTGCGAACTGGCACAGCGCAGCCGCCGGCAGGCGGGGCTACGATAAGGGCTTTTCGCCGCGCCGGGTAACAAAAGATCGGAGTGCGGGAGAACAGACCGCGTTGATGAACGAGGTGATGAAAGGGAAGGATGGGAGCTGGAGCCGGGGCTGGGGAGGTCTGGGAGGAAAGAACGTACCATCCCGACGCAGCCTAGCAGGACCGCGTTATTTGGATGAATCTCCGCCGCTTTGCGATAGTGGTACTCGGCCATGCGTATCTTGCTCATGCGCAGGTAGCACGTCCCTAGTCCATACCTGTACGATTCAGACTTGTTAGCACTCTGTTCTCTTCTCTTCATTCTCCATCACAGAAAAAAGAGGTGTAGGGAATGATCACGCGAGCAGGAAGAGCAGAAGGGGAAACAGCGCGCCCAAACAAAGCCCCGGGACTCCCGCGCATGATGATACGACGAGAAGCGCACAAGATTCGAACTCAGCGCGGGACGAGGCTAATCTGCCGTCGGGAGAAGGGAAGCGCGCGCGCCACCCCAATCCGCTCGGCCGGCGCGAGCACGAGGCTCGCAGCCCATATCGAGCGCACGCATTGCCCAAACGACAGCCCCGCGCTGCCCGACGGCGCTGGACCCAGCCGCAAAGGTGGCGCGGATAGACGCGACAAATAGGCAGGGAAGCTGCCGCGGCGATAGACGAAGCATCACGCGCCACGGAGTCCGACAGCGAGCCTCGTCGAAGAGGGAAGAGGCGCGTCCAAACTCGGCCTCCGAAGTTCGCACATCCGCCACAAGAATGCGCGCTGCCATAACGACTTCGACGCTCCATCAAGCACGCGCGCCTGCGGTGCTGTCCATTGTCCTCATGCACCAGACACGAGCACCAGATCGTCGACCTCTCTGCCCGAAGAGCGCATATTCGCGTGATATGCCCCGACCCGACGTTGATATCGCGCCACCCCCTTTTGCTCATCCCACACGAGCGCGATAAACAGAGTTTGGGAGCGGATCACACGGCGCGCCCTTTTTGGCCCGGCGATCAAACCGTGAAATGCGGAGGCAGACGCGTCTGCGGGGCACAGAGGTCGGGACGGAAGACCGGCGCGGTGCGATAGGGGGTTCGGGCCTGTGGTCTGCGCCTGTCTGCGCAGGGTACGGCAGGTAGACGGCAGAGGCAGGAGAGACGCCTTAGAGAGAGCGGTCGTCTCTGAGCCGAAGGCGCGTCGGCCGAACGCACAAGCGCCCACTGGTCGGACCAACTCAAACACCCAAACACCGAAGGAGCAACGACGGCTCGAAACACACGGACAAACGAAAAAGGTCAGAGACGTACCAGGCGTTGTAATGCCTCGCGTCGGCCCTCAGCGCCAGCTGGAACTCCTGCACGGCCCGATCCACATCATCGTCGATCGTCTCGTGCCCTGCGAGGGTATGGGCGTATGCGCAAGCCTCGTCGAGTGCGGCTGCGCGTCGGAAACATGATAATGCTTGTGCTCGACGGCGTTCTAGGGAGAACGTGTTGCCAACCTGGAACTTGGTATCAGTACATACAAGATAATGGCGATGGAGCAAGCGTACGGCTATCCAGGTTTGTGGTGCCTTTGGGTCGACGGCCATCAGCTCTTGCGCAAGGAAGGCGAGTTGCACTTTGCGACGGAGGTGCCAGAGTAAAGTACTGTAGACCTCCATATCCCACATCCTGTACGGCTCGAGAATGCGTACGGCTTCGAACGCACGTTCGGCCTGGAGAGTTTCATTCAGTGTTGAGAATCTAGCCGAGAAAGGCAGAGGTTTCTCACCGCCATATAATCTGTCCGCTCATAATGAGCCCTCCCGACCATGGCCATAACATGTGGACTCCGTTGGTGTTTATGTGGCAGCTTATCCAGCTCCTCCATGCACAACGCAGTGTCATATGAAGCAAGCGCCCGATGTGCTGACGCGAACAATCGCATCAGATCGTAGATATATTGCTCGGCGAGCAAGTCCCCCTCGTCAGGTAGGACAGCTGGCGTATGTGGTGGCGCAGCAGCAGATGCAGAGGATGCAGACCGCGGCGGATCATCGTCAGACTCGGCTGAACGAGCTACAGGTGGTGGAGGTCGTGTAGTCCGTGTTCTCGTCGATGGCGGCTTAGTGGTCGCTTTTGCCCCTCCTGCGCCAGTCCCACCAGCCAACCTCAAACTCCTCCTCGTCCCCGCATCATCCAACTTGGCCGCCGCACGTTGAGCAGCTTTGACAGCAGGCGGCGGTGCATTCGTCCGCCCCAGCGCAGCCCTCTGCCCAGCCTTCTTCCCATTCGTCACCCCTCCAATCCTCGATTCCGCCGCTTCTGGCTTATGCGCATGTCCATTGACAGTCGTATCGGACGACGAAGCCGCGCCGGAGCGCGTGAGATGTGACCCTGTTCGCGCCTTTTTATGAGCGGGTGCACCATCGTCTGCAGGCGAAGAAAGCGGACGGGAGTTTTGTGACGAGGCAGCTTTGACCCGCGATGGAGGTATAGGTGGATGGGCAGCGAGAAAAGAGGGCTCGCCATATGACGACGTCTCGCTCATCCTATATATCCGCATCATCATCAGTCATCCAGTGCTACTATGAAACCAATGTGGTCGTGGGCAGAGGGGACGCACATTGACTCGCGCGGGTGCACGGCGCCTAAGCGAAAGTTGCCCTCGCCTGCGTTTGCGCGTCGGAATAGGCCTGCGCCTGCGCTGACGGGTTCGGGGCTGAAGAATGCTGCTCCGGATGTGGCGGGCCGTGCGATGCCTTCGTCGCCGGCTGGATATGTTCTGCGCTCGTGCGCGCGCGTGGGGAACAGCTCCTCGATCTCGGGCACGTTACCTATACGTCAGGTCAGCGATCATAACTTACCATTGTGGTCAGAATGTATACCAAGAGTACACAGCCCTTCAAATGCTTCCCAAAGGTATGGGTGTAACCGAAGTGCAGCCAACAATTCAATGCGCGCCTGCTCGGGCAGGTTTCCGCGCAACGCCGCGAGGCCGGCGCGCGCGTGCAGCACAGCGTCGGGCGGCAGAGCGCTTATCGTTCTTGGTTCGCAAGCAACTACCCAGTATCAGCACAGGTCATGTCAGACATTTCAAACATAAACCACGCACGCGATGGTCCCAACACCGTGACCTGCGCCGCCCGCGCAAGCGCCTCATGCGCCTGGCGGTGGCGCCCGAGTTTCTCACAACACGACGCCTTGATATCGTAGCACGCGCGGCATGGCACAGCGTCGTCCCTATGATTGACCAAAAACAGCGCCGAATGGATCTGCTCGGCTTTCAAGAGCGCGGTGGCGTAGAGATGGCGGGCATCGTGGTTCGTGTCATCGAGCGCAAAGTAGCGCTCGGCGTAGAATAATGCCGATTTGGCGAGGTCTGCGTCGAGTAGGGACCAGATTAGCGCGGTGAAGCGCGCGGCGAGGGCAGGGAAGAATGATGGAGGCGCGGGGTCGGGACTCGACATCGTTGTACGTGCCAGTGCGCGATGGATCCTAAGGCATTTCAAACCGCTTTGTCATGTGATCGCGGACAATCCCGACGCGCCTATAGGCGTACACTAGGGCACATGCTTCCTCCGACTACCCCTCGTACATGACAGACCTGAAGTAGGATTAGAACATTCCAGTCGTAGGAGTAGAGCCCGAAGAGGAGTAGTGTGACATCTAACGGCCTAGTAAAATCACCATACCGTAGCCCGTTTAGCTCAGTGGTAGAGCGCGCCACTCGTAATGGTGAGGTCGGTTGTTCAATCCAGCCAATGGGCATCGGTAAAGTCTTCCCTTCATTTTGTATTGGGGCTATAGATCTATATCTCTCGCACTTCTGCATCTCATGACTTTCCAGCCAGCTGAAGTGTGCTTTGACAATCTCAACGAGCTACAAAATACAACTCTTGAGACATCACTTAATAAGTAGGCTTTGAAACTGCCACGCCTCTGCGGGTTCTATGATACTATGATACAACACAATATTTTAGTGCCCATGCCCATCATCCTTCTGCTCCGCGATACACTGAATCGCATCGTCGATCCTCAACAAGCTCACAGCAGCCTCATACGCGCTCTTCAAACTCCTCACTTTGCTAATCGTCGGCTCAAGAACACCCGCCGTGACATTATCCCTGACCTCGCCGTTCAGCAAGTCCAACCCGTACCGCAACAACGCCTTCTTCGGGTCACCAGCCGGTGCGGCCTGCGCAGCGTTGTGGTAGGCCCTGAGCTTGGCGACGAGCTCGGTGCTGTCCTTCGCCGCGTTGACTGCGAGCGTCTTGGGGATGACGAGGAGAGCGTTGGCGAATTCCGCGATGGCGAGCTGTTCGCGGCTGCCGAGCGTACGCGCGAAGTTCTCCAGGTAAACGCACAACGCGCTCTCCACCGCGCCACCTCCGGGTACAACAGATCCGCTCTCAAGCGTGCGCTTGATAACGCTAAGCGTGTCGTGCAACGCCCGCTCCATCTCGTCGAGCATATAATCGTTCGCGCCGCGCAGAATGACCGAAGCGGACGAGACGACCTTGGTGCCCTTAACAAGGATCAACTCGTCGTCCGAGATCCTCTCCTGCACAACCTCGTCCGCGCTCCCCAAATACGCCGCCTCAAACGTCTCCTCGCCCTCCAGATTCGCCAGACTGCTCACGAGCGTCCCGCCCGTGGCCTTCGCGATCCGCCTCAGGTCCTCCTTGCGGCACCGGCGCACGGCCATCGCGCCGGCCTCGACGAACTCCTTGAGCGCGAGGTCGTCGATGCCCTTGGTGGTGAGGACGACGTTGGCGCCGGCGGCGAGGATCTTTTTGATGCGGTCGAGGGTGATGCCGGCTTCGCGGGCGCGGATCTGTTCGAGCTGTTCGGGGTCGTCGACGAGGATTTGGACGCCGAGCTGCATGCGCGTTTTGCGGAGGTCGATGTCGAGGCAGGCGATTTTGGCGTTGGATATCCGCGTCTTCATCGCTGAAAGGCTATTGGATAGTGTTACTCAGGATAGGAGATACAGATGCTTACCTTGTGATGCGACGGTGCAGTTCAGAGCGTAGCCCTTGACGAATATCGACTCGCGAGCGCTGCGACCATGCGCCTTGAGCACGTTCACGGCTTTCACCGGGTACTTGGTCTCTCCTCGCGAGTTGACCGTCTTGACAGCAAGCATCGCGTCAACAGCCATGGGCGCAAACAAGTCATCATCGCTACGCCAGCATCATTAGCTTGAGAATAAATACAGAATAAACCATACATACCCGCCGATGATTTTACTGCTCATACTGGTCTTTGCAGCATTGATCAAAGCTGGCCTCCCAAGGCTCTCAACAGAAACGGCGAGCTGATCCTGCATGAACCTGACAGCCTCCCTGCATGCAAGCCGATAACCCGTGATGATCGTCGTAGGATGGATCTTGGCTTTGACGAGCTCGTTGGCCCTGCGAAGAAGCTCGGCGGCGACGATGACGACCGAAGTCGTGCCGTCGCCGACTTCTTTGTCTTGTTTTTGTGCAAGGTCGACGAAGATGCGGCCTGCAGGCTGTTCGACGGCGAGCATCGAGAGGATCGTGGCGCCGTCGTTGGAGATGGTCACTTCCTGCATCATCAAACGCGCGTCTAAGTAAAGCGCGTTCCCTGGTGTCCAAGAAATAGTAAACGTACACCGATGTTGTCCACGAGCATCTTGTCGAGTCCAAGAGGTCCAAGCGAGCTCTTCACGATATTCGCGATCGTCTGTGCCGCGATGACTACGACACGCGTTTCCCTCAATATCTTACGCGTCAAAGATTCCCACCACTATACACGCACCATTCTGATCGCGAATATCCTGACCGGATATACGGTCTCCACCAAGGAACGCGCCAGCTCTCGGGTCACGCTGAAACATAGACATCCTTTTTGCTTCCAAGTCCGAAGGTGCGGATACGGATGCAGGACGAGGAGATGGAGGCAGAAAGACGCAACGCGGCGCGGTCAGCGAAAGACGCGTAAAACACGCGTCGACTGATCTGCTCCCACGGGGGGTCTACAGTCTTGTCCGCGACCACCACGCGCCGCGTTCTTATTGGAGCAACTTTCTTCTTGTTCAGATACTCGGCGCGCTCGTGTGACCACCGCCCAGTTCGAGGGTGCTGATAGGTCTGATATGGGCCTGTGCTGTAGATAACAGAGCTGTAGCATGTCGGCATGGAGGCTCCGAGGGCTATATACCCCCGTTTCCGCCTATATCCGATGCCGCAGGCGGGGCGGGCGCCGGACATGCTGCAGCTATATAGCCTCGGAACGGACAACCAGTTATTAGATAGCACCCTCACACACGACTGCTACCTACGCCCCGTCTCCCCATACACGACTGACTGCCTAGAGCTATACCTCCTTCCCTCCTAGACATACCCATACCCAATCATACAATGGCTACTACTTCTACCTTCATCCTCGACCCGTACTTCGGCGAGCTCTTCTCGTCCTACACGCCCGCACAGCAAGCAGCCAATGTGGACTCCCTGCGCACGCTCATGGACAAGATCCAGTCCGGCGACGCACACGCGCGCCGCGAGATGGGCATCATGTCGCACCCCGCAGACGGCGAGGAGGACGCGGAGGACGAAGTGCGCGTTGCGCTCGCGCAGTGTTCGTGGCAGATGGCCCAGCTGCTTCGTGTAAGTGCAAGCTCAAAGTTTAGCACCCCGAAACGAGCTTTGATTGACGTGCGAATCCTTCTAGTTCTCATCACCCCCGCGCCTCGCTGAGGCAGAGCCATATCTCCGCACCGCACTGGCCCACGCGCCGAATGACCCCGACCCCACACTCTACCTCTCCGTCGTCCTCTCCCTGAACTCCGCGCGCTCCGAGGAGGCTATGTCGACTTACAACGGCATTATCAACGCCTCCGGGAACGTATACACCAATGCGTGGGCCGGCGCCGCTCTGGCGCGCATGCTGCGTAGGACAGGACGAACCGCCGAGGCACAGACGCTCGAGGCGCGTGCGGTGTATGTTTCGTTTCTATTCGTGGTGGTGGAACAGATTGGCTGACGAAGTCTATCAGCGCTTCACTTCGTGGTCTCCCGCCCGCCTCGGTCCGCATGCTCTTGCCGTCCGACGATACCGCCATCCTCGAGCACCCCGCCGTGCGCGCGCTGCTTGGCTCCGACTCTGCGTCTGCTACTGGCCCTGGTGCGCCGCTGCGCAAGTCGACTGCTGTTACTGCCTAGATGATGTTGTCGTTGCTTGCCTGGTGTTGTTCTTGTTCTTGTTATTGAGTGCTGTCATCTTGTCTTTGTCACTATAATTGGTTACCCCCGGTGGATGTCCTCGTTTATAATCACTGTACTATACTTGCTCAATAGATTGCTCTTGCTCCATACCAGGCATGCATGTCGTCTGTTCAAACAACATAGCAATGGAGTGTATCAGGCGCATCCTCTGCCGTGGTGCTCATTGCTGCAGAATAGAATTCATCACTGTCGCCACAAGCTGGTGATGAGCGAGAGGTATCGACATATGGTGGCAGATCCCTTCCTCCACGAACTTCCAACACAGACCTTGATCTCAAGAGGTAAGTCTGCGGGAGGAAGGCGGTTGAAGGACACTGCCGACGCGCATCCAAACTTGACGACCTGCAGCAGACGAAGATCACTATGGCTAGGTGTACACCAGCGAAAACAGGCGACCGGCATTGTGTAGCAATCGAGATCTACCGATGCAGGTAGCAGGCTACCCATACGCAGGACATGAATACCCCATCACTCTTTCTGAATTCGTGCGCCCAAAAAGCGACATTTCATAAGGTACTTGAACAAGCATGGAAAGATTAGAGACAACAACGGTCTCAAATAGTATATGAGCATCATCATCCGTAAGTCAAACGCCCTATGTCTCTCAACGAGGGAACTCAGGCGGCAACAGGCGACCACTCCTGCTTCTCACTGCCCGAGCAAGCCGAGTAAGTGATCTGTAAAGCAATCAGCACCTCCCTCCACCCGAAAACGATACAACACCACTTACAGCGCTTCCCTCCGTGGTGGAGGAGGCGGTCAAGCAGTACACGCCCGAGCCCGTACCAGCAACAATGGGGCCCTTTCCAGTCTCGCCCTGGACAGTCCAACGCTGAGCCGCATCGTCCTGGCAGACGTCGAGAATGAGAGTGCCGTCGACGTCCAGGCCATGGGCGCTAGCGCAAGCCTTAGGTCCGGCGCCGGAGAGCGTCGCGTTGAGCGCGAGCTGGGTGGCCGTGCCGGGCGCGCCGCGAGGGAGGTTGAATGTGGTCAGCGCAGAGTTGCACGACTCGAGCGAGAGCGGGGAGCCGACGGCCGTGCCGGTGCTGCCGACGCAGAGGTCGGTATTGGTCGTGAGCTGGAGCTTGGCGACCGAGTTGGGAGCGATGCTGGATAGGACAGAGGGTCAGTGATGCTGGCGAATGGAATGTGAGATGAACTTGCCTTGCCGAGACGGCGGTGAGCGCGAAGGCGGAGAGGACGGTGGAGAGAAGAAGCTG
This sequence comes from Peniophora sp. CBMAI 1063, assembly GCA_900536885.1. Lineage (NCBI taxonomy): Eukaryota > Fungi > Basidiomycota > Agaricomycetes > Russulales > Peniophoraceae > Peniophora > Peniophora sp. CBMAI 1063. The sequence continues at coordinate 15,886 of UWZB01000830.1, read as the reverse complement.
CATGTTGCTTGCTGGTTGAGTGGAGATTGAAAATGTGGATGAGAGCGGAGGAGTAGAGATGCTTGCTGTCCGTAACTCGATGCTCAAGACGAGTACTTATACTCCTAGCAGATCACCGCCCATATCATATATCTGCACCGATACCCTAACTCTGCGATGCACTATACAACAAGAGACCGAGGAAGCGATCAAGCGTGGCGAAGCGGCTTGCCGACGCCGTAGAGGTCCGGGATGTTCGGTAGATGCTGACCGGAGATCAACGCATACACGTTGGTGTACGGTGCTGGAGAAGTCGGTGCACCAGATGCGGGACCGCTGAGCAAGGCTTGGCTACGAAATAGCCCGCCGTCTTGATATCGCCAGATGGTCTTCGGTCCACAGCGCATCTTGTGAAGAGTCTGCGCGAGAGAACTGCAGAACAAAAAGAGGCATTACCGGATAATATGACTGCTACTGCCCTCGCCGCTCGTTCGACGCTCACATCTAGGTCACAGTCTTGCTACTCATGTCGTAGAAACGTAGCGTGAGGGCGATACTGAATGGCCGTAAGACATGAAAGACACGGGTTCATACATAGCCCGGCGTTGTACGCGCCGTATTGAGAAGCCTCATCTCTCCTGGATGTGCCCGATACCCGACGGGACCGCTGAGCTTTGGCGGGGTCTTCCAGGTGTCGGATCAGAGGACACCGTGCTTGGCAGTGGCTTCGAAGCGGCAGATAAGTCCGTGTACTAGGGGACTGTCGACTTGTGTAAGCATGGTGCAAGGCATTGTGACTGTATAGCTCATGATGGGGGTGGAAGGGAGGAAGTCTACGGAGCGGAGTGAAGTCCGCGAGTCGCGGTAATGCCCGACTGCGACGAGACGCGCTCTCGAACATCGACGTTGTTTGCCTCTGGCTGTCATGCACCATTTCCCGCCCTGACATACGAACTACATCCTCACCGGCACCGCGAAAGCGAGGGGATCTTCTGACAGAGAAGCCATGCATCCCACTCAGCGTATCACCAGTTCGAATCCGTGGGAGCTTCAGCATCGTCGTTCAGGTTCAAGAGACGACCTTCGAGCCATGCAATCGCGCTCTGCTCATGCGGTCGATCTGTACACTCGCGTGTGTCAGCGCATAGTGCACCACAACTTGAGTACTGAGCGCGAGCTAGCAAGTCGTACACACTGATCTAGATACTCTATGCATGCATGACTTCATCGATATCCACCCGTCATGATGAATGCTCGCTTCAAGCCACAAGCTCGAGACCCTCATGGAGCGGCTTGGTTCTCGACTGGGGTTTCAGCGCTGCCACTCATCGCGAGCATTGCCGAACGTCTCCGCCTAAATAGGTTGTGCGCTCAGTTATGGCTTTCCTTTGCGTCGCTCGGTTCCTCGCCGTCCAGTCGCTCGGTCCGGTCTTTCGAGTTCTCATCGACGCTCCTTTGGTTCACCCTCTAGCTCTCTTTACTCCCTCTCACTCTCTTTAGCATTCAGTTACACCAGGAGTCATTGGTAGCACGATGTTCACTCCTTCAAACCTCCTTCTCCCGGTTCTCCTCGCCGCGAGCGCTCTCGCGCATCCTCACCCGAACACCCCGCGCGACGTGCATCAACACCAGGCGCGCAACGTCACCGAGCGCGACATCATCTCCGACCTTGGACACTACACCTCCGCTCGGTGGACGTACTATACCCCAGGTCTGGGCGCGTGCGGCGCATACAGCAAGGAAAGCGACTATGTGAGTCTTTCTCTCTTGTCCTAGCGGTTCGAGGAGGGTACTGACAAACTTCCCAAGATTGTTGCGCTGAACTCAGCGGTACGTCTATGCAAGATGCCACGGGGTTCATCTATTGACTGACCCGTATACAGCAATGGGACGGCGGTAAGCATTGCTGGCAGCACATCAAGATGCAGTACGGTGGCAAGACTGCAGACGCAACCGTCGTTGACCAGGTGATGCCCCTTTGATTCATCGCGGAGTAAGTACTGACGGCCTACCAGTGCCCCGGCTGTCCTCACGGCGGGCTCGACCTGTCCCCTGGTCTCTTCAAGTACTTCGGCTCCGAGTCGCTTGGCGTCCTTTCGGGCTCGTGGTCCTTCACCTGATCGTCATTCTCGCATGCCACGCACTTTCCTTGCAGTCTGAAGACGTACATGTTGTTGCAATGAAAGCATTTTTGGCTCGGAATCGAAACAGGTCGCGGCTGTGGCCAACGGTCCGGCACGTTTTACGCTGCATGTTCAAATTCCAAGGACCTCACGTTCGAATGTCGAGACCGCCAGCGCGTGCCACTCAGAGGGTTTGTTCAACATTCTCGTGACAAACCATGTTTCGGGGGCTGGCACCCATCGCGCTTACTGCGGTGCTCCGCGACGTATATACATCGTCCTCGAACAGTTGAGATCGCCTCTTGCGTCGTATGATCTTCGTCGTCCCGTCGCACTCTCCAGCGCCGCTCCATTTGACGCTCTTCAGCTCCTCTACGCTCGCTTCTTCCTTCGTTTCTCTCTGTTAGCTTCCCTCAACACTATATACCAGTCATCCCTCCCGATTCCCACACCTCAACATGGTTCTCTCCATGTTCCACAGCTTCGCGGCGGTTCTTCTAGCCGCCAATCTCGCCGCCGCACTCCCGAGCGGCTCTACCTTCGCCACACGCGGCGCGCACCATCGTCGCGCCCATGCGCTCGCTGCCCGCGAACCCGCGACCGACCTCGCTAAGTCACTCGGGGACCTTGGGAAGAGCTTCCAATCTGCACGCTGGACATACTACTCGACTGGTCTGGGTGCATGCGGCGGCACCAACAAGGACTCTGATTACGTGAGTCGGCTAGCTGATCCTGTTGGACCGGTCCGCTGACTACTTGTGCGCGTATGCCAGATCGTCGCGTTGAACTCGCAGGTGAGGTTGCGTCTCGTACCCATACTTCCAAATGCTTACAGTAGCAGCAATGGGATGGCGGCAAGCACTGCTGGGAGAAGATACATATGAACTACGGCGGCAAAAGCACGACAGCGATGATCGTCGACGAGGTGCGCTCCCCGCTGCGTCCTGATTCTACTTCGCTCATCTTGTACAGTGCCCCGGTTGCCCACACGGCGGACTTGACCTTTCGCCGGGCTTGTTCCAGTACTTCGGTCCCCAGTCAGAGGGCGTGCTCTCCGGCTCCTGGGAGTTCGGTGATGGTGGTGATGACGCTCCTCCGCCCCCTCCGAAATCAAGCCCGAAGCCTCAGCCCAAGCCGACAACGCAGGTAAAGCCGACTCTACTCGTGCTTTGCTCGTACTCATCGATGCAGAAGTATACCCCGCCGAGCCCCTCTCCTACGAGCTACGCTCCGACCACGCACAGCACTACCCAAGCTTCATACCCCACAATCCCCGCTTCGACGTACGCAGCGTTCAACGCCTCTCAGACTACACAAATCAGCACTCAGTATACCAACTCGACATCGACTCTCTCCGGGTCGTCATACGCATCAACGGCTGCTGCATCCGCGAAGCCCACGCTCGCATACGAAGTACAAGGCGCTCAAGAGGATGGGAACATCGCGCTGATCTATCGCGATGTCATCCAGATTGGGAACTTGGTGGAGGCAGCTTAGGTTCACAGAACGGCTGGCTTATAGTAGTCTGCGCGTGTGAGCGATGCGTATCGTCTTGTTTTCTTGTTTCATTACTATGGGTCTAGCGTGGCCGGATTTTTAGGTTGTCTTCAGGGTTGAGATCGTTGAGATTTGAAAGAACGGGCAAGAAACTTTATTTGAGGACAGGCACAGACACTGCGAGAGCTGCGTCTAGTCTATGAGCTTCAGAGTGGCCGCGTGCTTCGCACACGGCGACATACCGAGATGAACCTGCGCGTTTGGGCGAGCGATCGGCGAGTTAGGGCGCAAGATGGACGGACAATTCCGAGTGACGCGGTCACATGTCTTCGTGCTTGCTGGCTATGACGCGCCAGGACGCGCAGGACGCGCCCCTTCTTCAGCCTTCCGCAGACACACTCGGCAGTCATGTAAACGAGATACCCCCGATGACTATATCTCACACGGAGTTGTGTAAGGACAGGTAGAAGTGCGGTCGAATTCCAGGCGTAGATGGTATTATACACGCAGTGAACGATGGGTATACAGTACAGTAGATTAAGGTACTAAGTATGATAGCAGCGACTCATACTCCTGACTTGAAACCTTGAGACCGAGAATTAGCCGACTTGCCAGAGCGTACAAGACCGATCTTGAGCAAGAGAATACGTGCGCGTAGGAAGAGTTTTGAGGTCGTGGAACCTAACCGAGCACGCGATGCTGAAAGCATTGTGAGTCAACGTCCAGAACCGGCAGCGTAGTGACGTACATTCTGTCCGGGTCTCTGGTTGTGGCCCAGTACTTGCGGAATCTGTCTCACCATCCAATGAGTGCTCTATCGAGCGGCGACCGTCATGACCTTCACGCAGACTCGACTGCTCAGGGTCCGAGTCCGACACGTAGTCTGGCACCATTGGGTCCGGGTGCCGTCCCAGACGCATCTCTGCCTCGTCCATGATCCTGCGAAGAAGAAGTCAGAGGTTTGGAAACAAGTGAGTCAGTATGCCGGCGTACATGGTCAGACGCTTGACGTCTTCTAAGAAGTGAACGGGATCCACTATCTCTGTGACCATATCGAGATCATACCAGACATCAACTACGGGATCACGAAGGTCGCCAACGTCGCTCATCATGGATTCGAATGCGAGAAACATCTCGAGCCCCTCTTCGTCGCCAGCCTCGGGTGCATCCGCGTCATGATGTTCGCTCTGGCTGCCATCGTCGCTTCCAATGATAGAGATATCGTCGGGATGGTTTGAAGGTACCGGGTCGGATTCATTCCGTGCCGGTTGCCCTGAGGCGTTTGATTCTGCCCCTTCGTCCACTTCGGTCGTTGCAACGGGGAGGGGGGGCAATTCAACGAAGTCGAAGGGTTGTGGCCACTTGTCACCCTGCTCCATACGTATATTGGTCAAGCCAAACCGGTGCTTCTGTAGGATATTCCGTATGCGTATGATCTCGCGATCGAGCATTGGTAGAACAGAGGTGTAGTCTCGACTGATGGACGTGACGCGGCAAGGATATGGAAATCCGTATGTGGTGTCGAGATAGCAGTCATCCCAGGGAAGCGGTTGAGCGGGGCAGACGGTAGGTCGATTAGGGATGGAAGCGTCGTTAGGCAGGATGGCAAAGCATGAGTCCACGGTGTCAACGTTTGGAAGTCTAGGCTGGGGACGGCCTTTGCGAACGAATAGGAAGTCGTAGGGATGGGTCGGCTTATTAGGAATAGGCAATCCGTGGGTCTGTTTGGCGCACATGAAGATATGTTCGCAGTCACAAGACCTTCAACACACACCTGAACGGCCAACGCCACATATTTGCGTCTCGGTATCCGTCTAGCGGCTTTCCTTGCAGCAGCGTTGAGATGGGCAACGGTGGCGACGGGGTTGATCGACAAGATAACGAAGTCTCCGCGGTTGGGATAGTTATGGATCTCCTTCGGCCCACGTATCCACTCCTCGGCAGCTGGATTCTCGAGGTGCTTCCATGGTCGACAAGAAGGCACTGGCGCCAGATCTGGCTCAAGTTGAAACGAGGAGGAAGATGCGGTTGGCATGCCGCGTGAAGAGTGGGGATGGGATGAGAAGAAAGGTCAGGATCCCAGCTTTGAGCTTTTCGTAGTGGTGGGTGGTGCCACACACTGGGCACGTGGCAAGACTGAGGACATGAAAGGCTATGAAAGGGCGCGAGGATGAGATGTTCGAACGTAGAAAGAACGTTTGTACGGTCGTATACACTGCCTGCGTCCGCCGTCCACTGCACGTCGAAGCAAGAGCAGAGTCGAGCTACGGCGAACTTCCGCGGACCGACGCGGATCAGCGGTCAGCTCGGTCAGCGTACTCCGAGAGACGCGATCACGTGCCTTGATACTTTGCCGTCTACGATTTCTACGATGCGCACTCTCTTCGGCCTTCTGCACGTATACTGCAGACCATCGATGTTAGGGAATCGCCGCTCCATCTGGTGGTATTATATGAGAAGAGCTAATACATGCGGACACGAATGATCTACATCTGCTTGGGATCGCCTATGAATGTCGGACGAGCCCACGGCTACAAGAAGCGACGCCCTGCGCGAAAGCGAGAAGGCTTTCCGAGCAGAGCGTATCATAGCTAAGGGAGCCTACGAGACAGAAGAGCCTGTCCTGCCATCGCTGGCATCGGAGTGAAGCAGCCTGCGAACATGCTTCTTCGCAAAATAAGTGAGCTTGATCGTCAAGGACTTCATGCGACACGATTTCCCTGCTGATGATGGTTCAGTCGATAGCAAACTCGGGTATAAGAGTTTACGCACGGTTCAATGACATATTTGAGGGAAGAGATTCAGCAGGCGTAACGGTTGAGGCCACCTGCGGCTCCGGAGCCGCGCCAACCTGTGCCCGCGGAGATGCATCTGCAGAAGTGCCCTTCGGGTTCCGGTCACCCTCAAGCACGCCATCGGTAGAAGCAACACCAGCTGTGGTAGTCACTTGTGCTCTCATGCGGGCTTCCGCGTCGTTCATGATCCTGAAAGTGATGGTGAACAAGAGTAAATGCCGTCAAAGGATTTGACATACGCTCTCAGCCTCTTGACATCCTGAAGAAAGAGTACAGGATTGAGGACCTCGGTGACCATGTCCAAGTCGTACCAAGTATCCACGACGGGGTCTTGCGGGTCACCCTGATCGTTCATCATGGCCTCGAACCGGAGTAGCATGTCGAGCTCTTCGCTATCCGCATCAGACTCCGAGTCAGAGATCAAAGGACCGTCCGCGCCGACATGATCCTCGCTAGCGATGACAGAGACGTCATCGCCTTGTTGACCGGTCTTCTCAGTAAACGAATGCGTATTCGGTCGTCCAGGATCTGATGACAACGTGTGGGACGAAGCGACTGCCCTTGCCGAAGTGGGTGGCACATCAGTAGACGCGTCTACGAACGATAGTGGATCGGGTCGATCGGCACCGAATCGTTCTCTGACATAAGAGAAGCTCTCCTGCACATAGCCTTGCACTCGGACAAGCTCGTCGTCGTCCATGGGTAGAACAGGAAAGTAGTCGTGTTCGATGTTTGAAGAGCGGCATTCAAATGGAAAGCCCCACGTCAAGTCGAAGTAGCAGTCGGACCAGGGAAGAGGATGTGCGGGACGAACTGGATCCCGCGCCCCGAGCAGTGTATCATTGGGCAGGATCGCAACACATTCCTCGTCTGGGTCGCGACCAGCGAACCGTGGCGAAGGCTTTCTTTGCCGCACGAAGAGGTAGTCGAAGGGATGAAGCGCCTTGTCCTTGACAGGCAGCCCGACAGTCTGTCACAAGAGTTTCAGCCGGCTGCCCAATTGGTAGGAAACGATAAACATACCTCGATAGCCGCGGCGACGAATTTCCGGACAGGTATCTGGCGAGCGGCCTCCTGAGCGGCGGCGTCGAGATGACGGACGGAGGCGATGGGATTTAGGGAAAGTATGACGAAGTCTCCCAAATTTGGCCAAGTCTGCGTCTCTGACGGCCCACGCATCCATTCGTCGTCGTCTGGGTGCTCAAGGTATTTCCATGGTCGTCCGGTGGGGACGTGCAGGGAGTTCAGCTCCGACTCGTACTCGTACTCGCCAGCTTCTGAGGATACGGCAGACATGGTGGAAGAGAGATGGAGATGTAAGGAGGAGGAGAAAGACTCGGCCCCGATAAGTATATCGGGGCCTAGCACTTGCGGTTGAGCATGAGACAAAGGAGCAGGACAACAACTGTCAACCGCTTCGACGAGGAATACGACGCGTGCGTGATCCGTCAAAATGATCGGATCAAACGCGTCCCGTGTTCGCTCTAGAGAAGCAACTTGAACAAGGGGACGTCTTGTCCCTATAACCACGACTGTCAGCGCTGAAGCGCTCAGTGTCAACACTAGCATCGCTCTTCAGTCCAGCCAACACTGCGCATATGGGATGCTACGTCAATCTTGATCTCAACGACTCGCGCGGATTCTCCACAGTATGCAATGCTTCACGCTCATAAGTGCGAGACTTGCACGCGTTCTGTACACCTTATACACTTCGGCATCATTCCCTTTCGCCGTCGAATACAGCCCTGCTTGTTGCTGTATGCTGATGCGCCCCTCTTGATCTGACGCCCTTGTGAAAGCTCCCACACTCAACAAGCCGAGTCCTCTGAGAGGACAACCTCTGGCGGCCGCTGACTTTGAGGCGAGTCCTGAAGACGTGTACGAAGAGACATGCTGTTGACTTTGACTCATTAGACCGGCAATGGGCAGAATGTATACTCCTCCAGCGAAGAGAGCGAGTCGGAAGTGGAGACTCCTGCCTCGTCTCATCGCGAGCTACCGACTGAGCCCCACATACTCGTCGACGAGTTCTCCACCCTCAGCATCAACGCCCCACCGCCCAACTCCGATGTACCCGACAGCGCGCCCGAGTCCGCTGTCACGCCCAAACGCGGCGCCTTCACTCAAGCAGCCGCAGCAGATGTACCTCGCACACCGATCCGGAGCCTTCGGAGCGTCCGGTTCGAAGCGCCTTCTCCAACCAAGCTACTCGGGAAAACTCTCGGGGCTGTCACGGGCAAACGTCGTGCAGCCGAGCCTCAGGAGACCGAAGACGGTCATCCTTCCCCTCTGAGTACTCCGACAGGAAGCGGCTGGCAAGATATCATCGCCGACGCGGTAGTCGCGATAGCTCGGCCAGAGGCGCTTAGGTACGACAGCTTGGCTTCACTCTCGCACTGCACGCTGGCCGTCAGATCCACGTGCTCTTTACCATTAATCACCCTACGCGATCTTCCATATCTACTCCTCATTCAATCTAGGACTTGTACCCTATGCTGTATTGTAACTTTCGCCTTCTATTAGTTCAGATTTACGACTCCAATGATCTCCCCACATGAGTGACAGTCGAGCGCAGACGATAGTCAACCATCCGTCATGGTGCTTAGCGTCATGTCCAAGCAGTGCCGCGAGTCACCGCGCTCGTGATTGTTCGGGAAGAACCAGAAAGGCTGTCCGCGTCTGACGCTGAGCGTCAGCGCCGTCCGCAAAAAGTGCTGGTACTTAAAGTTCGCATCGCCGCAGTGAGGAAGTGGTGTGATCGCGTCGGGCCGGCGGAGACCGGGCCGCACGAAAACTGGCAAAGCTGCAGCAGTCTGACCGCCTCCGGATTACTGAACCATGTTATTATTGTTTTGACAGCGGACGCTCGGAAGAGGACTGTACCATCGTATCCTAGCGTGAGCTTGAGCTTCGGTATCTACGCCCGACCCAACCTCGTACGTACGCATATCAACTTACCTCTGACTTTCACCTCCCCTTTGCGCGCATCCAATGCCCGACTCCACTCCGATCGCGATCCCGTCCTCGACAGGTTCAATGCACGCTCATATAGACCGCTTGACCCACCTATACTTCTTATCTCTTGCTGACTTTCACTCACCAGAGCCTGATATCGTCCAGTCGAGCGCTATCGCGACGCCGTTTCCATCTCATGCTTGTCTATCGCACGACGGCCAACAATCAAATACTTTATGTCTGAAGATCGTCCACGGAATGGCATTGTACTGGTTAGTCAGGCTGTCAGCTAAAGCGAAACATCGATCATATTTGTTGAGTGGGGGTTTACATGACAAGATACGAGAAGTGAGCCGTCCGTGTACGAGCTCTTTATACAAAACTACAAACTAATACAGTCCATGCGAATTCACAGCAGTCATTGTCCTAAGCGGCCAAGCGCGACGGTCCCGCCTTTGCGCTTCCAGACCCGCGCTTCTTCGCCGTTCCCTTCGCCTTCGCCTTTCCTGTTCCCTTTCCCGGCACGACGCCCGGGTTACGGGCCTTCCACTTCGCGCAAGTCTTGCGGTGGCGTGTGAGGACGTCCTTCCTGCAGAGAGGAAGGAAGCAATCGCCGCACTTGGCACCGAAGAGCTTCTGGCCCTTGGGACGGTGCGTGTCGGTGTGGCTGTCAAAGCGCTGGCCCGACTTCTCCTTCCACGCGGGGCAGCCGTCGAACTCATAGCCCGAGTAGAACCTGCAGTGGCGATAAGTGCAGACGAGCCACCCCTCGGGCACCTCCCTCTTCATCGGGATCCAGTCGACGGGAGAGCCGACGAGGGGGCCAGTCGCTGCCCGCGCTGCACTGGAGTCCGCCCGCTTTACTTTGCGAACGTCGCTGGCTTGGGCACCTTCCATGCCGCCGGCGCCAGTAGATAAATTGCGGTGAGATTCCAGGTCTGCGCTGGGGGCGGCAGCCTGGGTTGTCTCGGCGGTGTACGGCGTGTTGCGCACGTTCACCCGAGTGGGGTTGCGGTTGCGGCGGGGAGCTGATGGGAAACGGTCAGCATGGGTCTCGGTTGCTTGCAAAGTGGAGAGCGTACCTGGCTCCGCCTCCTCAACAATGTGGAAGTCGGATTCAGGAAAATCGCCGAAGGGGCCCGCGTTGACCGGGACGTCTTCGCCAGTGACGTTGGATGGGACGTCGTGGTCGCTGTTGTCGCACGGGGGGTCGTAGTAGCCACCGTTGTCGCACGGGCCGTCGTAGCCGTTGTTGACAGCGACGCTGCAACCACCATTGCCGAACGGGGCGACGTAGCCATTGTTGCCGACAGGGACGTCAAGTCCGCCGTTGGCGAACACAGGGCCGTAGCCATCGTTGTGGACAGCAACGCCGTGGTCGCTGTTGTTGAACGGGGCGCCGAAGCCATTGTTGTCGACAGGGACGTCATGGCCTCTGTTGTCGATCGGGACGCCGTGGCCACTATTCCCAAAAGGGACACCGTGGCCGTTGTCGTTGAACGGAACGATGAAGCCGCCGTTGGCGAACACAGGACCGTAGCCGCCATTGTCGGACGGTCCGTTGTAGCCGCTGTTGTTGTGCGGTCCGTTGTAGCCGCCGTGCTGGGACGAGGCGCCGAAGCCGCCGCCGTTCATCGGCACACCGTGGACGCCGCCGTTGACAGGGACGTCATGGCCGTTGTTGTTGACAGGGACGTTGTGGCCGTTGTTGCCGTACACAGGGTTGTAGGCGCCCTGGTCGGACGGTCCGTTGTAGCCGCTGTTGTTGTACGGTCCGTTGTAGTCGCCATGCTGGAACGAGGCGTCGAAGCCACCGCCGTTCATCGGCACACCGTGGACGCCGAAGGGCTCCGGCATCATGGGACCGTTGGTTGGGAGGTTGTCGGGGTAGTTTACGTGGGAGGGGACGGTCGAGGGCAGCTCGGGCGCAACGGTGGTCGGGATGGCCGGCGGGAGCGCCGCGGACTGGGGCTGATACGGCGTCGCCGCGTTCGTAGCCTGCTCGAAGA
>UWZB01000829.1:114569-135439 GCA_900536885.1 Peniophora sp. CBMAI 1063 | reverse complement strand
CCATACCCAATAGGGGGGGTGGGTGGGTGCCGGCGCAGCCGGCCCAGAATATCGGGCGCCTCACTGTGGGCAATAAGGAAGACGGTGAGAGGCATTCACTAGGAAAGAGAGCCCCAGTAGCGCCCCGGAGGAGCTGTGTAGAATCCGTACATCGGTGCACAAGCCAAACGCAAGCGGCCATCATTTAATTCGTCTGAGCCGCGCTTTGTCAACTCACGCGCCGCGTCGACGCGCCTTGGTCTCCGACCACCATCAGTCTTGACACAATGACGAGCGCTTTGAGCGGGCCTTCCACATTGACCGATATCATAACCCCTCAATTCCACCAGAATGTATTCCAAGAGGAGAACTTCATAAAGACGGAACTACACATCAAGCTCGACAAAGGTACGCATACGCCCGCCGTGCTTTCCTCGAGTATCGCGCTCACAATAAATCGACTATTGCTACATAGATGACCAAATATGCAGACTGAACCTAACGCCCGCAGGCTGCCCCCTCGGCCCGCTCCACTGCCCCCTCCGCCACACCTACCCCTCCGCCGAGAACTTCCAGCCGCCCAAGCCCGCGCCCACGCACACGCGCGACATGCAGCGCCTCGCGACCGTCTGCAAGCACTGGCTGCGCGGCCTGTGCAAGAAGGGCGACGCGTGTGAGTTTCTGCACGAGTACAACCTGCGGCGCATGCCGGACTGCTGGTGGTATGCGAAGTACGGGTATTGTTCGTCGGGCGATGAGTGTTTGTATTCGCATCCGCGGGAGAAGAGGGTTGAGTGTCCGGATTATAAGCGCGGGTTTTGTAAGCTTGGTACGTGGCGATGCTATTGAATGTATTACAACTTACTGATCAGTCTTCAGGCCCGAAGTGCCCTCGTAAACACGTTCGGCGAGTCGCGTGTCAGGCCTATTTGAACGGTTTCTGCCCGCTAGGTCCGGAGTGCCCGAAGGGACAGTACGTGCGCATCCTCCACCAAATTGTTACATTCTCTGATATTGGTATTTTACTAGTCCCAAACCCCAACTCCCGCAGCCTTCAGAATACAACCCCCCACCACTACCCAACCAGCGAGACCTCGGACCTCCACCCCCAGGCTACGGCCGCTACGCCGACTTCGACCCCACCAATGCGCGTTCAGGCGGTGGACAGAACTACGGTGGCGGCGGCAGTGCAGGCAGAAGCGGAGGCGGCGAGTTCAGCGGCCCGCCTCGGCGGAATCTGGACGAAGTGCTGTGCTTCAAGTGTGGCGAGAAGGGTCATTATGCGAATCATTGCAGGAATCGGAATGTACCGGGTAATCGGGGAGGAGTTGAACGGGGGCCGAAGCGGTACGACGAGGAGTAGTTGTAGTTTCTCTGGTTATGATGTATATATCTTTACGTTGCTGTCTTATGATGTCTATTTCTGCTAGATTCATGTGCTGATGAAGTGGTGAATATGTTCGAGCGGACGGGACGCGCCGACGCTCCGTTGATCCGTTGATGGAATTAGACGTCGGCCAGTGCCACAGTGAACGCGTGACGTCATTCTGTATGCAAGACGGTAGCTTGAGCTTGAGCGCTTGAGCCTTGAGCGCACTTGACCTGAACACCATCTACCACAGGCTCACCAATACACCTTCATAAGTATGTGCGCCGTACGTCTGCTTCAAGTGTGCCCGGGATCAGCTCATTGGTAGATACTACCAGACATGCAAGCAACATCGTCCGACCTAGCCTCCTTGACAGCTTCAGTAGCAGAGGACCTTAAATCACACATCACCAGCTCGAGCTCGACCGCGCACCCATCCCGCGACGACCTCCTACGTCCCGCTCAAGCTCTCTGCGACGTGTTCGCATCCGCCGCACCACCCGACGACATCCTCACGCACTTTTCTTCCAATCCCACCGCAATCGAACATGGAGACCCCTCTCTTCTGCCCGAGCTAAAGCTGGGCACACCCTACACAGGAATTAATGGCGTGTCGGGGTACTTCAACACCATCGCGAGTCTGTTCAGCTTCGAGAACATGCGGTTCTCTGACTGGAGCGTCGATACGGAGGAGAAAGTGGTCTGCGTGAGAGGGAGGGCGAGGTTCAGTTGGAAGAGTACGGGGCAGGGATGGGACGAGGTGTTCTTCTATAGGCTTGCCATGGTCGAGGAGAAGGATGAATGGAAGGTCGGGACGTATGAGGTGTGGGCGGATACGGGCGCCGCGGTCAGAGCGAGCGAGGGGGAGCTCAGGCAATGAATGGTATATATGATATTAATCCAGGGTACAGAAGTCCGATTGTCGACGTGTATAAATACATATGAATGGATGCAATACATGACAGACACGATGTTATACAAAGCTCAAAGAAAGTGCTCGACAAACATCCCCCACTTCTCAATAACAGGCTTCACAATCAACTCCCACTCCCGATCATCATACCGCCCCTTCGCCCTCTCGAACGTAAAGATCTCCTTATGCATCTTCCCGCAGTCCGGACACTTCTTCACGTCCCTCTTCGCCTTCTTCCCCTTCGCACCACCATCATCATCATCCGACGCCGACATATTCGACGGAAAGCCGGAGTCGAGGTACGGCGCATACGCCGCGAGATCCGCGAGCTCGAGATGCACGAGCCGCTCGAGGCGGTGGCACCATTTGCCTTTGTCGCCCGCGACGATCAGTCCGCGCACGAGGCTCGCCTGGTCGGGCGTCATCCCGCCCGGCCAGTGTCCTCGGAGCACTTGCTCGTGCGAGCCGCATTGCTTGGACCATTGGTCCATGCGCCTGTTCAGATTTGTGGCGCGGCCGACTTTGAGGTGGACTATCGAAGGCGTCGATGGGTCGAGGATCTCGAAGGTGTAGATGTATCCGTCTACGTCCGAGTCTGAGCGCGCTTTTTGCATTTCCGATCTCAGCGACGCCTGAGTTGAAGGCTGGAGGTGGTCGGGTATCCAATCTGAGTTGAGTCACACAATAAGCATCGCGCGTGAGTGGAGATGGTGGGAGAGGTGCGTACCGCCGAACTTGACGAACGTCTTGCCCGTCTTGCGGTCGTAGAACCCGCTCGGCTCGCGCATCTTCTTCTCGTGCTGGTGGCAGAACACGTCCCCGTCCACCCCGCTCGCCGTCTTGACCATCTTCCTACACCGCGCGCCCGCAGCCGTCATCCCAGCGCACTGCACCGCATCCCCGTCCTTATTCTTACCCGGCGAACCAACAACAACAACCGGCGACGGCGGCTCAGAGTTCGCACGCTTATGTATCGGTCGCGCGAGCTTGGGCGGCTGGGGCGTCTGCGCGGTGTGTTTCTTGGATTTGATCGGTGTGGAGGGCGAGCCGGTGAGATCGATCACGTCGGTGGTGGTGGGGACGGCCGAGTCTGAGTTTGGGCGCTGGATGTGCGTGGGAAGGGGAGGGGCGAGGTGCGGCCTGTGCGGAGACGGCGAGCCGAGCGCGTGCTGCATCGTGAGCGAGGGGCCGGATTGGGGGGAAGGTCGGGGCATAGACGGCGGGCGGGGGAGCGGTGGCAGGCCATGCTGCGTCGTCGCGGGTGGGCCACTTGCCGGTCTGGGCCGCTACATCCATATATTAATCTTACTTTCAACATAGCATCAAGATAGTGCGTACTGGAGTTGTAGGCATAGTGGCTGCGAACCCGCCTATGAACGGTGTACTATGTGTCGGATACGGGTACGAGCCCTGAGGCTGGGGCTGTGGCATCTGCGCGTATATCCCATTGGGCGGGTACGACGGCTTGCGTTCTTTAGGCGGAGGCGCCGGTGGACTGCGACTCTTGCCCGCAAGCGCGAGCGCGTCGAACGACTCGACCAGATCGCGCATATCGGCGCGGGTAATCTGCTCGTTCACCCCGAGTGTAGAAATGAACCCAGATGAGGGGAAAGGACAAGGGGGATGCGAGGCGGGGCGTGCGCGTGCGCGTGCAGCGCCTTTGGGGGCGCCATCATGGCTGTTGAGCGACTCGCGTGGGAGGCGAGGACCAGGAAGCGCCGAGACGCGCCCACGTGAGATTAGCGGCGTATAGAAAGATAACCCTCGAAGCTGGCGACGCATGATAGAGGGGTGTATTGTCGACGCATAGCATAGCTAGTGATATATAGCAAGTGTCGCGGGACGTTACTGTGGTCTGTGGAGCATATAAGGCCAGGAAAGCGTGTGGTCATCTGGTGAACAGGCCGGCCAACAAAAGCAGCTGGCCACGAAATGCCATCAAGCAAGCAGGCCACGAAATCAAAACAGAGAGACCCCTGCTAGTTATAGTCTAGATGACACGTTGATCAATTGACTGATAGCGAGTCAACGTTCAACCCATATGGAGAAGTCGAAAGAGGCCACGAGTACGTATCCGGTCGGTGCAGTAGATGATGCGCACAGGCAGAGCACTCTAGTAAGTGTCCCATGTCAAGGCATGTACTTCTCGAGGACGGAGCATTGCGATCCTAGCCCGTGTTCTTTCGGAAGAGCAATAGGACTCTCAAGCCGGTATATGTAATAGAACATGCAAAATGTGATGGGCGGAAAGCTACGACGTACAGAGTGTAAATACAGATACAGCATCCTACCAGGATGCGAAATATAGACATATATATCGAATCACCATCCTAGTGATCGTGACCCTCGTGCTCATCGGCAGGAGGCGCGCCTCTCCTCCATGCACTCTGCAGGCATACCTCGAGCGCCTCGACCAGGGCGGGGTTTTCTAGTGCAGCAGCCACACGCTCCTTGTCGTTAAGCTGCTTGTTCACTGAGAGATCGTTAGAGAGCATGAACGACGCTCAACGATGCCACATACCTCCGTGCTCGCTGTTGTGCGAGCCCGGCTTGACTTTGATGTCTACCTTGAACCGATCGGGCAGAGAGCGTAACAGGCGCACGCGGATTGACAAACCTACACGCGCGAGTAACCTCAGTCCAACCTGAGCCCATATAGAATCTGGAAAGACGCACCGATGAGAGTTGACATGCCGCAATGAGGTACAGTAGGCGTGAACTCGACAAGTACGTGATTCCGCGCATTGTCAACCGTGATCTGAGGCGAAGAGACGACCGCGAGCATCTCGAGCGTCATAGATCGGTGCTCGGGGTCGCTGATCGAGCGGATGAGGTCTACAATATCTCGCGTTAACATCTCTCCAGGATGCAGGTACTGATGCGCGCACCGAACACCTCGTCCGCGTCTATAGGCTCGGCCTCATTATCCGACCCATAATCCGACTCGTCCGAGTCAGATATCCACAGCGAGTCTTTCGCAGCACGGCGGCTCGCGGTCTTCGTAGGTACGAAGACGGTCGGGTTCGCGTTGAACACTTGGTCCATCCCTCGTAGTCAATATATCTTTCGTAGTCAATATGTCTGAGGTGAGCGGTGATGGGAAGGTAGAGGCAGATGGAGGTCGAAGGCAAAGAAGCTGAGCAAGACGACCCCCGGAAACAAATCGGACGGCCGAAAGCGCGCTCGGCAAACGCCGTTACCACACCTCAGGCGCGTCTTGGCGGCGCGCCTGCCTTCTGCCCACCACCACCGTTTCTGCCGCCTCCCCTTGTAGTCATGCCCCCCAAGGTGCATATTATAATTTTTATGACTAAACGACGCGTGCTGACGCGAAGAATACAGAGAAAAGCTGCGGAAGTCGATGCGGATGCGCCTGCGAAGACGACGCGTAGCTCGGCGCGTTTGAAGGGTGGCGAGGTTGATGAGTCTGGTGCGTGGCTTCTATATGTGGACTCTCGGGCGTTGTGCTGACTTTGTGCCACGTGCTGTTACAGAGTCTGTACCCGCGAAGAAGGCGCCTGCCAAAAGGTGCGCTGTGGTTACTACCTGTACGGTATACAGGAAGAGCTCATGGCACTGCGATGTGTAGGGCCCCCGCGAAGAAGGCCACGAAGGCTAAGGAAGAGGTCGACGATGAAGCTGCTGTGCGTGGCCAACACTCTTGACATTGATACCCACACTGAGTCCCATCCACACAGGCGCCACCACCCGCGAAGAAGGCAAAGACGACCAAGGCCGCGGCGAAAGCACCCAAGGAGCCCGCAGCCAAGGCGTCCAAAACCAAGGCAGCATCTTCTAAGTAAGCATACAACTCATTTGTGCTAGTGCCATCCATAGGCTCGGAACTATACTGTGAGTCGATTGCATTAACCTGTGGCGCCTCTATATCTAACTTCTGGACTTATCTAGCATACACCCTCCGCAGATCCACCAAATCGAAAGCAGCACCGGCCGTCGCCACCAGGTCCGTCCCTCCTCCCCACACGCCTCCCATTCACACTAACACAGCCCCCAGTGACGTAAGATCATTCCAGCCCTCCGCCATCTATTTTGAGAAGCTTATACGATAGACCGTTTCCACCGCTTCATTCAGGCTCAGACGAGGTAAGCATGCCCGCTTCCTCGTGTTTGGGAACACACACGCACGCACCTGCCCTTATCCGCGTACCACTACCATCGCCGTTATACCCTTTCCCCTTCTGCACTTGATTTGAGGCTATGGGCTGGTTCGCTGCGCTGTGTTGCATCCCTGGGCCGAGTAAACCGAGGAGGCTACCAGACGCTAACGATCTCTCCGTCGACCATCTCAGATCCCCCGAAGCCAAAGCGCCCGTCCCACCCACACCCGTACGTGCATCCTCCTCCTCCCCTCACCTCTCTCGGATAACATTGCCCAACTCACATACGCGCCGCACAGGCATTCGAGCCATACAGCGCCAAAGCCGCCGACCACCTCTTCGCCGCATACGCCGACGCGGACGACGCGGGCGTGATCGACCCCGACGGACTCGCGAATCTGTGCACGGCCGGCCAGATCTCGATGGAGGGCGCGATGCCGCTGTTGCTGTCGTGGCAGCTCGGAGAGGACGAGATGATGAAGCTCACGAAGGATAAATGGGTGAAGGCTACGGCGGAACTGCAGTGCGTTTCTCGTTTCAGTGCGATTCGTTTCAAGAGGCTTTATCGCCGTGGGCGGCTGATGGACTGATTGGGTTTGTGGATTTGTTGCAGGATATCATCGTTGCCGACGCTCGCGCTCGCGTTAAACGAGCTATACGACCTGCTTATACTCCGCAAACCGGCTCTACCGCATAAAGCCGAACGGGGACCTTATAATCGGGCGCGGTACTATGCTTATGCGAAGGATCCGAAGAAGGCGTTTGCGGAGTTTTATGGGTATTTGTATAAGCTCGTTACGCCTCCGTACGTCGTTCATACACTATGTCTGTATATGGCGTAGGATGCTGATGTGTTTGTGCAGAGGGTCGAGGAATATTGAGGTGGACACTGCTCTGACGCTGTGGACTGTGGCGCTTGCGCCGGCGTATCCCGTCGTGAGCGAGGTCGTGGAGTTCGTGAACGTGCGTCATTTGCTGTACCGCATGTATGCATACTTGCTGAACATGCTCGTAGGAGGCTGGCAGCTTCAAAGCGGTCAACAAAGACCTCTGGAGCATGATGCTGGAGTTTTGCGACACGATCAATCCGGACCTATCTAACTACGACGCTGACGATGGAGTGCGTGGCTCTTTCATCTTTGCTTAATGGACTCAGATGGCTGACGATATGCGGCAGGCATGGCCGACGATGATTGACGACTTCGTCGAATGGAAGAAGGCCAAGGAGAAGCCGGCCGGGGAGCACGTCGTCGCTGTCGATTGAGTTCATTTTTTCGTTCAGGTCCTAGAAGGTCTCCCGGTTCGGTTTCTGGTCTCTTCACGCTCACATTCTACACGCATGGACTGTCGCATAATGTTTCGTATGTATCTCTCTCCCAACTGTTTTTTATCACGATTGCGCTGCGTAATACAACACTATCTCGTTCTTCCACGCGTGTGGATCGATCAACAAGGATTGATCTGTCGTTCTGGCCGTGTGCACGCACGGAGGGAGAGTTTCAGATCAAGCGTATGAGATGCATACACGCTACAACAACGCTAATCAAGAAGGGGACTCAAAACGTCATAATCAAACAAAGACTCAGTAAACGCGGTTTCGCTTCAGAGGCGGCAAGTCGTGCTACCCGTGTCGTACGGGCTTGGCTCGAGCACTTTGGCGCAACTCCTCTGCCGCGTCGCCGTTCTGTACGTCGCAGAGCTTCTTGTGAAGCCCGACATCATAAGCCACTGGATGCAACTCTACAACATCCAGAGTCTGTTCTCAAGGTAAGTTGCAGTAAATGCGCTCCACAAAGTCTGGGACTCACGACGATGCCGGCCCGCAAAGCTGCTGCAACCGTCTGCTCGTTCACACGTAGGTGTTCTGGTAAGCGATCTCCCCGACGAAGTGCGCGCAAAGTCTCCATAGCGCTCGCGACGTCGTCGTCCGAAGGTGGTTGGAGTCGATCGTGCTCGTCCCAATGGCTCGACGCCATGCGTGCATGTCTTTCCAGTGCGCACTTATTGAAGGGGGTGCGTAGGTTGGCGATTACAAACGCCCAGTCCGAGATAGTCTGCTAACTTGGTTATATGCGTCCAAAGCTGTGAAACAAAGTGTGCGAACCTTTTCGGGCATAGTTCTCCATTCCTCAGGTGTGACGGGGTCTCCTCGCTTCAGCGAGAAGTTGCCGACATACTTGTACCAAAAGGGGCTTTTTGTAACGGCGCGCACGAACAAGGAGTTAACCTTTCCCATGTGTTCCAAACTGACCGTATCCCAATCGCAGATCATTGTACCGCGCTCTCCTGGCATACGAGGTAGCCCCGGGCTGGTCTTAATGTTGGTGAAGATCGCAGGGACCTTCATGTCGCGGCCGGAAGCGTCGACGCCGCGCTTGATAGCGGAAAATGTACTCGCCGGCCATCCAAAGTGCCGGGAAACGTTGCCCCACTTGATCCAGCGCGCTTCAGAAGCTCCGGCATTGCGTATATCGGCTTCCGGAAGGCAGGGAACATGGCGCATTCGTTGATTCAACGACGGAGGAGCCTCATTCTGAATGCAGTCGGTCTCGACAAGATTGGCTGTAATGCAGATTGAGTGCGAGCTCGAGGTCTCATAGAACGAGGCATATGCGGACGTACGTCCTGATCGCCTGGCGCGCTTGGCGCCTCGAGCCTGATCACCATTGACGGTGTCCTCAGCCGGGCGTTTATTGCATTGCTCAGTCGATTGCACAGCAACAGGCTCATGTGTTAACCCGAAGCTGTTCGAGTCTGATAAGATGTCTCCTTCAAGAGAAGTATTGACGAGCATCTGTAGGTGTGCAGTATATCAATCATATATGCATGAAAGGACGTCGACACCACGCACCTCTTCAGTTTGACCTTCGTGCGATTCCGGATGTTGCCCAGTGGATCCTGTACTGCGAAGGCATGCGAGCTGAAGATGATGCTCTCTCCACGTTCTGATAAAGAAAGGTCGGAAAGCGCAAGCAATGCGAAAAGCAGGAGCGTACCACGATCTCTTTGGCCTTCAGAATGGCAATCTCTCTGTCCTTCGCATCAAGCTGCATGCGATATTGCACGAGTTGTCGCTCGAGATCCCACTTCTTGAGCCTCATCTGATCTCTCTCACTTTGAAAGGCATTCTTTATAGCTCGCAGTCTCTCGTATCTGCCCAAGTCCTCATTGCGGGCACGCCGGACTTCAGCGAGTTCGGCCGCCATGGTTTCCTGGGGCGCATAAGTAGTGAATACATCTTGTAGAGAGTTTACCAGCGCACCTTCGCAATTAGAGCCTGAAGTAAACTTCCAGATAGCTCTGCAAGATGAACGTGCTTTCTATGCACTTCACCTTCGAGCCGTTCAATGAGCTCGTCAAAGTCCTCACTGAGAGACATGCGGGTCACACCCGGGGATGCTTCCTTCTTGCCCGGCATGTAGTAGACAGCAGTTCAGAGTTTAGATTATCGCACGACGCAAGAGGGGTTCTAGACTCCAGGCGAGTAGGAGAAACGGTGCAGATGGCGGTCAAGGGTACAAGAGGCCCTTACCGACGACCTCGTCGCGGTCAAGTTCGGCTGGCCTGGCGCCACCCGTCACGCAAGTGACAGTTCGCGCTAGCAGTGACGAGACAAGCCGTCGGACCGCGCCGGCCTCGGTTTCTCCAAGGTGTCAGCACTGAGCTCGGAGTGCTCTTTATCGCATTGATGCACCGAGCCAGATGGTCACGAAAGTAATGTATCCAACGCCCCGCTTTGGTAAGTACTCGAAGTGACAGGCCGACGCGATATATAGGCAACAACATGCAGAACAACGCCCGCCTGTACTCGTATCCTCTTGCATAGCATGTTTGTAGTCCTTCATAGACTCGAATGTATCGATGTAGTTGAAACCCGGCGACGTTGAAGCCAACCGCGACCTGACCGTACACCGCGAAGTTGCGAGCAGCCAAGTGACGAAAAGCGCGACTCATGTCGGAGCGAACTCGGAGTTGTCATAACGGAGGTCCGCGGCCGAATCGGCACGGCACGTGTATTTTCCTGGCCTCTCACAGTTGGTGCCAGCCAGTGCCAGCCCGACTCGGATGCTTGCTCTCCACGGCCGTGTGCGAGCTTATGGTCTCTTTCAGCAACAACTCTGATAACTTAGCGATATCAGACTGCTATTGTCTGAATACATGAACCCGCATACGGTGAACCCGAGCGCAACAAGGCGTACGGGATTCGCATAGGATGTGTCGTTCCCGGTGTCATGACACCAGTCGGTTTATAGCTTGTAGCCCGCACACTTGAGCAGTCACGTCGGGATGCTGTACTTCCGGTTCTCACTTTGCGTCTTCTGCGCCTGAGAACGTCGGCCGAATGCTCGTTGAGCGCGGGATATAAACTGGCGTCGTGTGGCTTACCGCCTTCCAATAACAACCCTCTCCCAACCAGCCTTTCCATTGTTGTTTCCACCTGCATACTAGTCCCTTCAACTACGATATGATCGGACAGGACGCCGCCGCCAAACTACGACACACGCTCGAGAAGACGGAGGAGCTAGTCGTGGCACCGGGCGTGTATGATGGCTTCTCAGCTCGCATCGCGCATCAGGTTGGCTTCGACGCACTTTACATGGTCTGCCCATCCTATCAGTTTATACGATTTTTGTACTCATATGTCTTAGACTGGCGCAGGAACGTCGGCCTCACGCCTCGGCCACGCTGACCTCGGCATTGCCACTCAGTCAGACATGATCGCACACGCAGGCATGATTGCAGGACTGGATACTCGGGTACCAGTCATCGCGGATGCAGACACTGGCTATGGTGCGCTTCCGACGGTTCTTGCGCCATCATCCTAGAGGCTCAAATACAGTTCAGGAGGACCCATCATGGTCGCGCGCACCGTCGAGCTCTACGCCCGCGCCGGCGTGGCAGGCCTCCACATCGAAGATCAAGTCCAGACCAAACGGTGCGGGCACCTTGCAGGCAAGGAATGCGTCTCACGCGAGATCTTCGTCGCCCGTATCGCCGCAGCGCGTGCCGCACGGGAACGTATTGGAAGTCCTATAGTCCTTATTGCACGCACCGATGCTCTTCAGAGCGAAGGATACGATGCCGCACTGGCGCGCTTACGCGCTGCGCGGGATGCGGGCGCTGATATGGGCTTCCTTGAGGGCATCACGAGTACCGGGGAGGCTATACAGGCCATCTGGGATCTCGCGCCGTGGCCTCTGCTGCTCAATATGGTCGAGCACGGCGCGACGCCTACTATAACTGTCGAAGAGGCGCGCAAGCTCGGCTTCCGCATGGTCATCTTCCCGTTCGCGTCGATCGCGCCAGCGTATGTGGCTATTAAGGAAGGTCTGGAGAAGTTGAAGCAGACCGGGGTTGTTGGGGCGCCGGACTATCTGAGCCCGAAGTTTGTCTTCGAGGTCTGTGGGTTGGAGGAGAGTATGCGTATTGACGCTGAAGCAGGTGGGGCAGCTTTCGGCGCCCCCGCAGGGTCTGGGGCATGAAAGGGTCGCGCAATATACTTCATGTATGATATTCGGCTCGGTAGTACAAAATCAATACCACATTGACACGCTGAAGCTTGTTTCCTCGCTGCGTGTGGCATGCCACCATCCCGGTGGGAGCGACAGCGCGTCGCCTGGTCCCAAGGTAACGTGCATTGCGAGTGGCACGGCATGCTTCCAGAAGTCCGGGAATTCTCCTTCCTCCTCGTCTCCGCGGGCATCGGCAAAAACATCCACCCGTGTTGTGTTGCTCATGGAAGGGGCCACTGTGTTTGCTGCCGGGTTTCGCGAAGCGTCGGCGTCTTCAGAGGAGGCCGACGGAGGGGGGTAGGCGTACATGAACGGCGTCGCAGTCGGTGGTGCTAGCCACACGGTCTTACGTCCAACAGCCTGCACTGGAGAGAGGGCAAGGATCAGCGTCAGTACGAAGATGGACGGCTCGGACTTAGAAAGGGAAGCTGGAGAAGGGAACCTGCTCGAAGGAGGAACAAGCGGTGATGGATCACGCATACCCACCAAAGAAGTTGAAGAACGGATCCTGCGGCAACGGATCAGCTTCTTCTCCTACACATCGAGTCTCGAGAACGCCGCGAACTCTCCCAAAGAGGGGAGAGTAGGGACTGAGGGACAGTAGATGAAGACGTACCGTGTGTGCGGGAGACACGGTGCCTCCGGGCCCGAACCAGGCGTTTGTGACGAGTTGCTCGGCGTTCGCGGGAGGGGTGTAGGCGGGAAAGTCGCGTGGAGGTGCTGGTGCGCCGTAAACGTAGTCCGGAACAATGATATCTTGTTGTAAGGCGGGGAACTGGAAGAAGAGATCATGTTGCGCGAGGTAGAGCGCTTCCCCGCTCTTCATGCGTTTGAGGAAGTCGTCCCAGGGCATCATTGCTTGTGTCCATTCGTCGGCACGGTAGTCGTGTCCAATCTCGACGGGTACTACGCGCCCGCGGCCAGCAACGGAACGAAGATATGAAGTGCTCGCCCACGGGTGCTCCGACAGTGCTGGCCAGTCTCGTGCGTACCCACGCAGAACAAACGGAGAGTAGACATGCTCGCGCGCGAATCGCCCGAGTGAAGGTGGGGGATCTATGATGGGCACGGTACGCGTGCTCGAGGACAGCGCGACGTCGCTTATGAGTATCTCATTGGCACGCGGACTGTCATCGGTAGCGGCTGTAGGCGGTGATGGCGGTCTGCATTTACGTTGCAGGGTTGCAATGGTGTCGGTTATGAGCTCGTATCTCCCGTTCCCAGCGGCGCCGGCGACGACGAGCGCGTGATCCAAAACAGCGATATTCTCGAGCGCGACATTTCCCGCCACATCTTCCTCGACTTTCAACAACGCGAACACTCTCAACAGGCTGGCGTCCGTATAGAACCTTCTCCAGTTATG
This sequence comes from Peniophora sp. CBMAI 1063, assembly GCA_900536885.1. Taxonomy (NCBI): domain Eukaryota; kingdom Fungi; phylum Basidiomycota; class Agaricomycetes; order Russulales; family Peniophoraceae; genus Peniophora; species Peniophora sp. CBMAI 1063. The sequence continues at coordinate 122,184 of UWZB01000829.1, read as the reverse complement.
CGGGTCATTCTTCCCAGCGCGTACAGCCTCTTGCATTTCCGCATGCGCCCTCTCACGAAGAGCGTCGAGGTCTGCGACGATTGCCGCCACAACGCCTGGCGCTGCGGGAGGTCCCGAAATGGTTGTGGCGGCACTATGAATGCGATCACGAAAAGACGCTTCGCCGGATTCTTCTCATCATCAAGCGCCCGACACGTTGCAATTTCAACGTCATTGTTCACCTGCGTCGTCCCCACTGTCGTGGAGGAGCGCCTCACAAAAGGCTATCGCGTCGTTCCCGTTCATGGGTGGTGGCAGTCGAGGACGACGCGTGCATAGCCTGCTAGGAGGTGACGTGGTGTTGTACACGTGGGAGTATTCCGGGTGATGGGGCAGTTTGCAAGGGCCGGGATCAATTGCCGCCAGCCAACACGGGGCTAAGATCTCATAAAAGGGCCCACGGCGAGAAGGTGCGACCTCGTTTCCGTCGCCCACTCGGCGAACCCCGCCACACCACGTAATGTCGTCCAGGTAAGCATTCCACGGTCTCGTGAGTTGATCTAGGACCTGATGCTCGCCACACTTTGCCTCTTTCCAGGCTCGACCGTCTCCTTCTTCTGCTTGACACTGGCTCAAACTCATCAGTCCGATCAACTGCCGCAAAACAACTTGCACAACTCGCCGCCAAGAGTGTCATCAGCGATGTCGCCGTCGAGGAGGACGTCAAGAGCCACCGCCTCCATGCTTTGGGCGACCCTTCAGCTTGGAATGATCTCATGTCCGTCGTAGCAAGAGTAAGTCTCTTACTCATCATTCAGCTGAGGTTAGGTCTAACGCGATCTATAGGTTCTTCCATATCTTCATTCGAAATCCTACGACACAAGATCTGCCGCTACGTCGGCGCTATCACAGATCTTCTCTCTAGTGCCAGTTTGGCACCCTTATCACGATGAACTCGCCGATGCCGTCAAGGAAGAGGTCGATGAAGCCAACGCTGAAGCCCCGCCTGACTTTCCGACTGTCTCCGTCCAAGAGCTTTGCTCCGTTCAAACAGATAAACTCCTCGTTGGCTCCTCTGGCAAGGAGTTCATCAAGCCGCCCGTATTGACATCCGCTGCCGACGTCAAGAAAGCGCGGAAAGAGGCAATGGGCCGCCTCGGACTTGATTTTCTCGACGATGACGACCTAGACCTCGACATGGACCTCGACAAGGAACTCGGAGCTAATGACCAACCCGAACCCGAGGAGGCTAACGGGCATGATAATGATAATGGGCTGCACATCAAGACCGACATCCCACCTTCTGACGATCCGTTCGACGCTAGCTCGCCCCTCACGCCCATCGATACCAAGGTCAACTCGACCAAGGAGCCGTCGCCCGTGGATCGCTCCAAGTCCAGCACGCCTGCACTACCTAATCCCCCGTCACCTAGTGCATCAGCACCGGACGACCTTGCCGGCCTATCCGCTCGGGAACGTAATCGGTTGAAACGCAAGCGAAAGGTCGGAAATAGCGCCTTCGTCGCCGCGCCGCCACCACAAGCCTCCAGCTCGAAGTATGCTGCCGTACCTGTGGGCAATAAGTGAGTGCCCGTCCTTTTCCACTCCTGCCGTTCTTGTCTGATGTCTTATAGAGCACGCGTGGTCGCCAAGGAAGACAAGCCATCCGCGAGTTCCTCTCGCTTGACCAGTCCACCGGCTACGACAGAGAAGGTCGTTGTTGACCCGACGAAGGGCGGGGCTGTTTCGCCCAAGTCCGAAAAGCAGATGCAGGCCCTACGTGTTGATCCCGGCGTCTGGGTCTGGGATGGGCTCGTGAAGGTGCTCGAGGTCGACCTTTTCAGCCCGGCGTGGGAAGTACGACACGGCGCGAGTATGGCGCTTCGTGAGCTCCTCAAAATACAAGGCGCGCATGCGGGTACACGAGCTGGCCTCTCAAGAGCGGTCAACGCACGCGCGCACGAAGCGTGGTGTAATGCTCTCGCAGCGAAACTCCTTTGCGTCTTCGTCCTCGACAGGTTCAGCGACTACGGTGGCGATCAAGTCGTCAGTCCAGTGCGCGAAACGACAAGTCAGACGCTAGCCGCGTTGCTCCTCCATATGCCGCGTCGCTCAGTCCGACATGTACACGCCATCTTCCTTCAGATGATCCGCCAGGACTTCCCCATACCTAGTCACGCGTTCATGCAACCTGCTGGGCGTGCCCCGCCACCAGTCAAGGGCAAGCGAGGGCGTAAGGCTGCCGCGGATAACTCGAAGCCTAAACATCTGTGGCAGGTCCGCCACGCAGGACTGCTTGGGTTGCAGTACGAGATGGCCGTGCGGAGCGATATCTTCACGGAGGGCAAGGAAGAGGAGACCGACGCATCGCCAGTCAAGATGGAGGTCGACGAGCCAACGTCGCTTAGTTTGGGCACCGGCCAGCAGATTCTTCAAGAGGTTGTCGACTGTGCGATGCTCGGTCTAGGGGATGGCGATGATGACGTACGCTCGAGTGCGGCGTCTTGTCTCCTACCCATCGTCTCGCACATTGTGAACTCGCTCGAGGCGACCCTGCCGCTTCTTCTGAGTGTGCTCTGGAACTGCCTAAGTTCGATGAAGGACGACCTCAGCTCGAGTGTTGGCGTCGTCATGGACTTGCTGGGCAAGCTGGTATCCTATGATAAGGTCATCGCTGTGCTGGCGAGCAGCTCGACCTCGTACGTGTCATCTCATTCGACACCATCTCCGATACTGACGCACTCTATAGTCAACCGCTGACTGCGTTGGCGCCCACCCTCTTCCCTTTCTTCCGGCATACCATTGTCTCTGTTCGCCTCGCTGTGGTCGAGACACTTCACTCCTTCATGCACGTCACAAGTCTGCCGAAAGACTGGATCAACGACCACTTCTTGCAGTTGCTCTTCCAGAACCTCATTGTCGAGGAGCGGATGGACATTCGGACGGCGACTTCCGCTGCGTGGCGTACGGCGCTTAACACGCTCAGCAAGCAACCTGATTGGCTCCAGAACACTGTTACACCGCAATTGCGTTTGGACTGGTTCTCGCTGACGATGACGCCCATCGGCGCTCCCCTTGATCAATCCGTCTTCTTCGATCCGAATGCCGACGGCGACGCGGATAGCGTGGCGGTGGCCGAGCGGCACAACGTCGACAAGAACATGGTCGCGCAGGATCTCACGCTCATTTCTCAGGACATCGTCTGGCTGTCTCGTATCGCCACGTCCAACGCTCTCGCATACATGCTCTTCCTCTGGAGTCCACCAGGCGACGCACTAGAGGAGGCGTTCCCGCCGTTGTTGACGCACTACGCAAAGTCTTCGAGCGTGCTCCAACGGGTGCTCACGGCTATCATCACGGAACAATGGGCGCGCGAGTATGAGGATGAGAACCCTTCATCGCCACCACTCGTCGAGCCTTCACAACTCGCCCGGACGATGGCTGAGCTGGCTCTCGAGGTGCTGCAGGCAGAGCCGCCAACGGCGTACTACGAGATGGGGGCGGCGTTGCATACGCTGAGCGTAGAATGCCGTGCGCTTCTCGACGGCTTCCATCGTGACTGCAAGATTCCGGCGGGCAGCGTCCCGCAACTCGCAGCGCACATCGATTTGTCAGGTACAGATCCGAACGCGTTCACCCTCGTTACTGCCGAAGCCACCGTCGGGCAGATCTTCCAATCGCTCAAGACCAGCCTTGGGCGCACACAGAAGAAGCCGCTGGCGGTGCTTGAAGAGAAGCGCAGAGCTGTCGCGGCGAATATTGAGCGGTACAAGACGGCCAAGACGAGTGAACACGATGTGCGCGTCGCCGCTGCCTTTGCTGCTGCCTTTGTGGCCCTTCGCAGTACGCCGAACAAGGTCAGCCCCATTGTCAAGGGGATCATGAATGGCATTAAGGTTTGCACACACATTACAATTGCATACTATTCGTGACGCTGACGAGTGCGTGCATAGATGGAAGAGAACGTGCACTTGCAAACGCGCTCCGCCGTCGCCGTGGCTCGTTTCATCGACTTCTGCGCTGCCCATAACCTCGCGCAACCGCCCGACAAGATTGTGAAGAACCTGTCGACGTTCTTATGCCAGGACGTAGAGCGCACGCCAACCTTCGCACAGCACCGCAAGATGAACGACGGCATATTGTCCTTCACCAATGCCCATCAAACGCAAGAGCATGCGGCGAGTGCCACAAGTGCCGCCGACGAAGTCCGACTGGATAAGTCACGTATCAGTCGGCGCGGCGCTCGCCTGGCGTTCGAGCAATTGTCTGCTCGTTTCCGCGCTCAACTACTTGACACGGTGCCCAACATGTGGCCGAGCATGGCAGGCGGGCTTCAGAGCGCATGCGAGCTCGAGTCTGTCGAGGCGATGGACGAAGCCATCGAGAAGCAACATGGGCAGGACGTCATCGACAGTCTGAGCGTGCTGGAAGCTGTTGTACCAACACTCCACGCCGATCTATGGTCGAAGGTCTGCGAGCTGTTCCCAGCAGTCGGGCGCGCCCTGCGCAGCAAGTTCGCCATCATCCGACAGGCAGCTGCTCGTTGTTTTGCTGCGATGTGCGATGTGATGACCGTCAGCGCCATGCACTTCGTCATCGACGAGGTCTTGCCTTACCTCGGTGACACGACAGTCTTGGCGAATAGGCAGGGTGCCTGCGAGCTGGTATACAGTACGTGCCGATGAGTGCGCTGATGAACTCTGCTAACTCTCTTATAGACGTTGTACAACGACTCGACCACAAAGCGCTTCCATACGTCATCTTCCTCGTGGTGCCCATTCTTGGTCGCATGAGCGATCCGGATGACGACATACGCTCGACGGCGACGAACACCTTCGCGACGCTCGTGAAGATGGTGCCGCTGGAGGCCGGTATGCCCGATCCCGAGGGCTTTTCCGAGCAAATGCTCGCCCGTCGCGAGGCAGAGCGCCAGTTCCTCACGCAGCTTCTGGATGGTAGCAAGGTCGAGCAGTACAAGATCCCCGTCGATATCAAGGCCGAGCTGCGCAAGTACCAGCAGGATGGTGTCAACTGGCTTGCTTTCCTCGCCAAGTACCAGCTACACGGTATCTTGTGTGACGGTACGTCCAACTTCAACCTAAAGTTTGGCTCTCATTAAACTCATGTATGGCAGATATGGGCCTCGGCAAGACGCTACAGTCCATTTGCATCCTGGCCAGCAAGCACTTCGAGCGCAACCAGCGGTACAAGGAGACAAAGTCGCCGGATGCAAAGCACTTGCCCTCCATCATTATCTGTCCTCCGACGCTCACTGGTCACTGGTTCTACGAGATCAAGAAGTACGCCGAGAACCTACGACCAGTCATGTACGTCGGCAACGCGCGCGAGCGCCAGCGGATCGCCTCTCGGCTCAAGGACTACGACGTCATCATCACCAGTTACGAGGTTGTCCGCAACGACATCGTGACGCTGCAGAGCAAGTCGTGGCTCTACTGTATCCTTGACGAGGGCCATGTCATCAAGAATGCGCGGACGAAGCTTACGAAAGCTGTCAAGTGTATCAAGGCGACTCACCGTCTGATCCTGTCTGGCACGCCTATACAGAACAACGTGCTCGAACTCTGGAGCTTGTTCGACTTCCTCATGCCAGGCTTCCTCGGTTCGGAGGCATACTTTGCAGAGAAGTTCAGCAAGCCGATCTTGTCCAATCGCGACGGTAAGAGTAAGAACGGCGAAGCTGGTAAGCCACCTCTTTCTTTTGGAGATCACGTCGTTCTTACGCGATAACCTTAGCTGCGCTCGCTCTCGAGGCACTACACAAACAAGTGTTGCCGTTCCTGCTTCGACGCCTGAAGGAGGATGTTTTGAACGACCTCCCGCCGAAGATCATCCAGGACTACTTCTGCGAGCTTTCCGACCTGCAAAAGACACTCTACGACGAATTCTCGCGCTCGCAGGCTCGAGAGAACGCCGAAGAGGCTGTTAAGAGCGAGGGAAAGAAGCAGCACGTCTTCCAGTCGCTTCAGTACTTGCGCAAGCTTTGCAATCACCCCGCACTCGTACTCAAGTCTCAAGAGGACGTCAAGGGCGCGCTGCAGAAGATCGGACAAACGGACCCGAAGGCAATGAGCGATATCGTGAATGCGCCGAAGCTCCTTGCGTTACGGTATGTACTCAGATGAATGCCCCCATCCCTGAAAACTAAGCGCGCTATAGGCAACTGCTCGTCGATTGTGGCATAGGAGGACCATCTTCACTTCACAGCGGCGATGGCGGAAAGGGCGAACTGGCCGATGCGGACTCGTCCTCTTCAGGCGCATTCTCGCAGCATCGCGTGCTCATCTTCTGTCAGATGAAGCAGATGCTGGACATCATCGAGACGGACCTCTTCAAGAAGCACATGCCCGCTGTGACTTACATGCGCCTCGACGGAGGTACAGACGCGAACAAGCGCCATAACGTTGTACAAACATTCAATGCCGACCCCAGTATTGATTGTCTGCTCTTGACGACTCATGTCGGTGGACTTGGTCTTACGCTCACTGGCGCGGACACGGTCATCTTCGTCGAGCATGACTGGAATCCGATGAAGGACCTGCAGGCCATGGACCGCGCGCATCGTCTCGGGCAAAAGAAGGTCGTCAATGTCTACCGCCTCATCACCAAGGGCACTCTCGAAGAAAAGATCATGGGGTATGTCGTTATGGTCAATGCTTGCATATCGATACTGATGTTTCGCTAGCTTGCAACGCTTCAAGCTCAACATCGCGAATTCAGTCGTCACGCAGCAGAACTCTGGCCTCGCGTCCATGGACACGGATCTCGTGCTTGATCTATTCAAGCACACGTCCGCAGACGAAGAAGCGGCGGCGGCGAAGAAGGATAAGCCCGCGTTTGACGCCCCACCTGGCGCGAAGAATATCTTGCAGGGCTTAGAGGACCTGCCTACGGAGGAGGAGTACCAGGATCTGGAACTGTCTTCGTTCATGTCATCCCTGACTGGTTGATTCTTATTACCCGGACCCTCAGACACATTTCGTTGTTGTGCATCGTCGGACTGAACTTCTCGCAATCTTCCAACAATGTTTCAGTATGCTTCGCATTCGCACGTAGAGTACATCCATGTCGTTACCCACTGCAATTCTCCCCATAGCCGTCATACAATCCATTAATGCTCCCCTCCCCAAGTTGGCTGCACAGATGCACTATGAATCCCTCGTAAGACTTCTACCGTGGACTGGTAGTTGCTCCACTAGGAGATACTCTCTTGCGGTATAACATCAGTACTGTACTGGCGATTCGGGGATGTCTGTACTCAAGGTCTACTAGTGCAAGCTCGGGGAACGCCCGCATCGGGGAATGCCGATGCCGATCTCAGGCGTCGAATGTCGACGCGTTCTCAACACTCTGCCACGACGAAGAGCGCCCATTCATCTTCTCAGTGGGTAGCCAACGGTACTCATGTGGAGCTTACCCTCTCACTACTGTGACTATGTTCGCGCGCTGGCTTTCAGAAACCTCTGCTTGGGCATCGCGGGGCGAAACGCGAACCGACTGGGACTTCGGAGCTACGCCATGAGGCCTCGAGGCCCGGTGTGCATGCCGCGCGCTGGACTGCCGAGCGGCCAACTCTGACGCGTCCTCGAGGCTCCCGCGTTGTGATTGCAACGTGTTG
>UWZB01000829.1:103390-114522 GCA_900536885.1 Peniophora sp. CBMAI 1063 | reverse complement strand
AAGCTGTACACCCGCCACTCGACGCCTCGACAGCTCCTGGAGACCAGCTTCTCTGGACCCGTTCGATGGAAGCCGACTAGCGCTATTCCGTGCATTCCTATCAGTGGTCGAGTCGAATGCGAGGAAGTGTGCGTTCGGATTGCAGATTCCTGCGTGCAGCCTCAACACGAGGCTACCATTTCTAGAAGCAGTGGCCAATGCTCGCATATACAGGCGTTCACCTCCTGTGTCTATCATCGTTACTCTAATGTTGAATGCAATCATACACAGAGATCTCACTAATAGTGTCGAGACTGTAGCGGAATTCGTATCCGACATGCCTTGGTGGAAGGCCCTTCTTGTCCTTGTCGGACTTTTGTCCTCGCTCGATAGTTCTCCCGGTGGTCAAAGTTGTCTGTACCTGTTCGCTGCGGCATGTAAGGTTGGACCACCGGCAGTCGCCCGGCCCGCCGCATCGTTGCCCAACTAGGGCAAGATATCTGGTAGAGTCGGCGCGCCGATGCAGAGGTCCGAGCGCTAAACCTTCACATTGGCCAGGACCACAACTCCCGACTCGAGGCGCTGTGCGCGTTCCTAGACTTACCCCGATAGGTGTCTGCTCTCTGCGAGGCTCTCACGGCTCAAGTTGTGGTCTTCGAGAGGGGTATTTAAATTCGCCTCTCCTTGAGCCTTCCTTCTTCAGCTACTGGCCCCCCACCCGTAGTTGACTCGCCCTTTCGAGCCTCGATCCCATACTCTGCTCTACTCGTACCCTTCCGATCGGCCCATTCTCACGGTACGTGTTCCTCGTCCTGTTCCCCTGTTCTACGCTCACGGTTCAATGGCACTTTAGCGTATCATGCCCTCGTCTCTCAAGCGCAGCGCCGAGGAGGCTGGTCTCGACGAGGTATGGTTTATTGTTACACGTACTACAACACTGGCTGAAAAATGTTGCAGCATATCCCTCGCCCACCTAATCGATTCATGGTGCTCCTGTCCTGCGCACGCTATGCCCTCAAAGGCACGTCTCCCAGAGGGTCGCAAGTCTGGAACGCCAGGACATTCATGGAGCAGAACCCCGACCTGCACGAGTGGCTACAACAATTGCAAACAACGGAGTGCATAACGAAAGAACTCTCTATTCAGGACTATAACTCGCGCATCTCCGAGATCTGGGGTCAGTTCGGCGTCGAGCAGAAGCGACCATTTGAAGAGGAGGCGGAGAGGTGCAAAGAGCGCCATAGGGAGCTCTACCCAGACTACGTCTTTCGGCCGAAGAAGAAGGTTAAGGCTGCAGCCCCTGCTGTAGTTAAGCCGAAGCGTACGCGCGCCACGACGAGCAAGAACAGGAGCAAGGCTAGTGCATCGTCGTCCCCGGCCTCCATCGCCTCCACACCATCCACCGCATCGACTTCCTCGTCTTCGCCGTCCTTCTCGCCTGACGTCGCACTCGCTACACCTACTGTTCCCCACCATTTCGGTGACTTGCCCGTGATCCCGAGCGTTTTCGACTACGGCACCGGTAGCACCACGTACCACCCTGCCATGGCTCCTGGATACTCTTACGCTCAGGGCACTTCTTGCTCTTCGTTTGGATACGGCTTGGGCATGATGGGCGCAACACCTTCCCAGCCCATGCTTGAGCTGTACAGCACCTACTATGACCCGCAGCACTACCACTACACGACGCAGCAGCTGCAACCCGCCGACACTGCTGCCGACTGCTGGGGTAGCAGTTCGGCCACCGCGGCGCCTCTGCCGCCCACCAACTTCGTCGGGGAGGAGGGCTCTCGGGCCCTCCTCGGCAATAGTCAGTATGACTATTCGCCTCAGGGACTCGCTCCCCTGCTCGACTTCAATGGCATGGAGACCTTCCAGGATGGTCTGACTGCCGAACTTGGCGTCAACTTGTTGGGTCTCGACCTCGGCCTCAGCTGTGAGGGTTTGCCCGACCCTATGGCTGGCTCACTCTTCGACGACATCGCGAGCGTCGGTGCCAACTTTGGGTCATCCTTCTCTGCCAAGGCAGACACCAGCGCATGGGACGCGTGCTGGAGCCGGTCGCCCGTCATGCACGCCGCGTCGTCATCGCCCACAGGCTGCTAGGTTTCTCGTCTGGTTGGTCCGTTTGCATCGTCCGTTCTGTTCCCCACTCCTCTGTATATGATCCCATTACTCTAGCTCGCAACTCACCCTGCTCGATAACACAATTCATCACAGTCACGATACCACTCCCCGGCTCGCTGCATCCCCTTCTCGTATTCCTGTTGCATATGTGTCGCCACCTCTTGTATCATACATACCACATCTCGTCTTGTCTCGTACCGAACACTTCCCGGCCCTTCTCAGACTCGGACAGTTATCCAGTGTTTCCCTGTGCTGGTTGTATCGGCTCGCGTTGACTCTGTGTCCTGCCTTGGTTCGAGAAATACCAGAAGTTAGATCCGCACTTGGAGCGCGTGAATAGTACCGGGACGCAAAGCATGATTGACTGACCAAGCCACGCTCGAGAGATCAGGAAACGACAACGAAGTCGATAAGCACAGATTATATCAATACATTCAAGAAAAGCAAACATTGACACAACATTGCCATATGGTACCAGCAATCGACGTCTATCTCCGTCACTCCAAGTTTCCATCGAAGTCACCTCGCCCGAACTTCCCTTCATCAAAGTATCGCGCCCTGACTGTCCTTCCGCCGAAGAATCGGCCATCGAGCTCGCGAACAGTCTTCCACGCGCCTGCAGGACCTGCGAATAACACGAAGATCCTGACAGCATCTGGCGCGTCGGGATCACGCAAAGGTTGGAGGACATGTACGACGACGCGGATGACAGAGCCGTTCTTGCTGCATTCGTCGCCTGTGCATTGTCAGTTAGTATGGCTTGGTTGTAAAGGTGATTGAGAAGTAGCGTACCGATCTCGCCTCGAAGATCGTCATCGCCAGCATCCTCAATATCCACCATATTCGTGAGCACCACAACCCGGCTCGGCTTCCCAAACCGGACCAACTCTTCCTTCTCCCTCGCAGCCGCACTGGCATCCACGATCCTTGCCGCGCCACCCATTCCACCGCCTCCTTGCTTCCCTTTTCCAGCTTGGACAGCTTCGGGTTCCTGTTTCTTCCCTTTGCCTTTCTTGCCGCCACCGGCCTTCACGGATTCGACGGTCAGGGCGTGTACGATGCCGCTTCCGTCTGCCCCCAGACCTTGGCCCTCTACGTGTCCCCATTTGGCCATCATACGTGCAGCAAAGGTTGACGGGTCTTTCTCGCCAGGTGGAGGTGAAGTCTCGGCCGAGCTCGCAGTCGCAGCAGCGAATCCCGGCGGCGCAGAAGACGCAGACGCTGCACCGGGACCGGGAGCAAGGGCTGCAAGCCGAGCAGCAATGGCAGCTGCTGCGTTCTTGCTGTTCTGCACGCGGGCCTGGAAGGCTTCTTGTGGACCCGTGCCGGGAGGTGGCGGCGGGGGGACGTCGCGTGGCGCGAAAGGATTGTACGCGCTTTCACTCGGCGGTGAAGGTGGCTCTGCTACGTCCGGAGCACGGAAGACTGGCACAGCCGGAGCAGCTGAAGTTGAGGGTGGTGGCGGCGAAACGAAGGTCGGTGCAGCAGGAGCCACGGCGATACCGGACATTGCGGCGCGTCGCGCAAACGCCTCGTCACCGGATTGAGCTGCGAGGGCGGCACGGCGGGCATAGGCTGCGTCACCCGACTCATCGCGGGGAGGTGGCGCAGAAGGAGGGGGCGTTGCCGAAGATGCCGCGGAGAATGCCGGAGCCGAGGAAGCGGCTGAGAAGGTAGGCGCTGAAGCTGCTGGCGCGAAGGTAGACGTGATGCCTTTTGAGAGCGCGACGCGGCGCTGATACGCTTCGTCGCCTGTCAGGTCAGGAGCCGGGGCGGCTGCTGCTGATGTTCGTCCACCGATGCCCATCGGACGGTCATAATCGTCTTCATCCTGCCTCCAGTCGTCCATCCGACCTTGAAATTCCATTCATCAGTTTCAATATGACGGGTTTCGCACCGCAGATAGACGCTTACCCGTCTTGTGTGGGCGTTCGTCCTCACTACGCTCATCCTCGGAATATTCAGAAGGACTGCGACGTGGGCGCTTACGCTCGTACATCTCCATCCTTGCGCGTTCGAGTCGTTCGTCGCGCTCACGGGCTCGCCACATTTTGTATTCGCCATAATCATTGGGCCGAAGAGGGTCGTACTTCTCGCTTGGATCCCAAACAGCGACTTGTTGCTGAACGTGCTTATTCTACGAGAAATACAACAAGTGTGAGTTGTGATATATCTCAGCTAGGCAGGATATGCCACATACCTTACGGTTCTTCCTCCCACCTCCGCCTCCTTGACGTTTCTTCTGCGACTGGTTGCGGAAGCCATTCACGTCCTCGTCGAGGACCATACTGGGTGGCTTGACCTTTTTACCCCAGCCCTGCTTCCCGCTACCATTATCCTCTTTCGTCTCGTCCTTTGCAACTTCTTCCTTCGTTTTCTCGGAGCTGATGTCCTTGTTGATATTCACGAGTACCGGCGGGGCCATCACTACAGCTGATCCCGTCGCGGCAAAGGCAGCAAGAGGTGGTTTGGCGGCCGGCTTCGTGGGTTTCTTCCGTACAGGCGCAAAAGCCAGTGCAGCGGACCATCCTGGTGCATGTGCGGCGCCTTCATGATGATATAATATTTCCCGAGGAGCAGATATCACGATGAGTATTTCGCACAGAAATCTTGCGTGTAGAGCTAGATACCGGTGCTGGCCTTGTTGGCCTCGTCCGCAGGTGGGCTTGTGGACGATGCTCCTACTGACGCTGTAGTAGTTGCCGTGGTAGGGGGAGGTGTAGTGGTAGAAGAGGGTTCTGCAGTAGATGCAAATGCTTTAGAGGTTGAGAATTGTATGCCGCCGTAGAGGCCGCCTGCGCGAGAGGCCATCGCGATATATGGATCGTCGTGGTTGAGGAGAAAGCTATTCGGACACGCATTGATGGCTCCGGTCGCTCATGATCGCATCAGCTCATCTTCGCAACTTGCCAGCGACGTCCATCACCTTCAACTTGAAGTTGAACGCCGTTTATGACCGTCCTCGTGCATGAAACGATCTCCGATTTTGAAATCGGGCGATGCCACGTCAGTGTTGTTACGGTACACTACACTTTTCACGCGGTTCATGTTCCATGGCCTGCCAAATCAAGCTACGCTACCTATGACTGACCGCTTCTCTCCCCCGACGTACAAGGAGATTCCCAAGATGAAAGCGACAACCAGAGCCGTCGACAGCGTTACAAACCAGAGTTGTGTAGCTGCCACCAATCCCGCAGCGCCGATCATGGCGCACGCACTGCTCATCCACAAGAGATACTTCGCGCCAACCTGCTTCGGGTTCGTCACCACAAGCATTGCCGCGATGGTGAGCAGTGTCCCCGCAACGCCGATGATCGCGCTGGCGTCCAGAAGGGGAGAAAAGGCGCTGGTCTGAAAAGCAACAGACATGATGGATGTACAGGTCGTACCGGAAAAGGCGATCTACGAGTTCATGCATCAGTCCACGTTGTACGCACTTTCTAGATCGTGACTCTACCATGCCAAACATCAAAGTCGACGGTGGGCCTGGCATGTGCCGAGGGCCTGTGACTGAGACGTCCCGCTTTGCGTGATTCATCATGACAGGCATGCACGGCGTCGCTGGTTATGCGATCGTGAGCGAAGCTGGCATAAGAGCAAGGGCGAGCGCGTACCTCTGTCATCATCTCCTTGAAAACGAGGAGGGAACGGATTGACTACACTGTGGGGCGGTATACGGAGCTGCGGGACGCGTGCATGGGCCACCGCATAAACGGGCTTTTGCCGCGATCGGGAGGCACGTTCGGTGGTAAACTCTTCTTGACATGGTGCGTCGAGACCGAGTTCTTCGTTGGCGGCTCGTTAACTGGCATCGCATAATTAGTTCACAAATACGACACACCTGGTACTGGCCGAAGTCTCCGGCGGGTGGAACTGTCGACGAAGATAGATGGTAGGGATGCCTGTACGCCGGTGTCCGTATTGCGGAAGCCTGTTGGCTCGTCGCGCAGCGAAGATGCAATGGAAGGTGGACCAACGAACATCCTGTGAGCGGGCTCTGTCTTGTGAGGATGTCCGAATGTCGATGTTTATAAACGCCCAGGTGGATATTGCTTGTACATTCTCACTCGTACCACAACTCGCGTATAGGTGTCACTCGGTACCTGCGCCCGGGACGCATCCTGTGGCGGTCATGGTTCAGACTTTCCCCGTCGCGTCGATCTTGCGCTCTCCAGTGTCTTGGAAGGGACCCCGACAAGCCGCCGCCGTCGGCACAGTTCTTTGCAGCACCGCCCCGTTCCCGCACACATCATGCAGGCGTATCTGTACCTCTGCTCCTTACATGGTCAATACCCCCATCTAGCGCCCATGTCGCCTGCCCGTTTCCTCGCGTCGTCCCGTCGAGGTATCGCCTTATTCGCTCATCGCATAGCAAGCCAAAGCTCATCCGGTCCTCTTCCACGCTTTATTGGCGTTCTCTACGGATACAAAGCTTCAGGATGAACCTTTTTCTATCGATCTTTTTCTATCGATCGATTGTGTTCCATGCGTGTTCCGTATCATTCTCTCGGGACGCGCCACCGATATGTGCTCAAGCCATCACCGCATCAGCCTCGGCAGGTGCGAACCACATACTACGAGTCCGTACTGGGCGCCGCCACGCAAATGAAAAGACTTAGGTGCACGCAGCTCTAGGGCATGCACAGCTACTTCCCTTCGATCTGACCGGTCGCGAGGACGAGATGACATCTGTCAGTATAGATTGTCTTACTGAATTGCAGAGCATGCTCCGGAAGGGTACCCAAAACAGCTTCTTGGTACATCCTGACAGGTTTAGATACGGCGCGATCACAAAGGGTCTTGTGTACTACTCCCGGACCTAGCTCACTGACCGCATCTGAGTATCCTGCTCTCCGTGGGCTTGCCTACATCGATCTTCAAGCGCTGTGGCCCGAGAAGGTCTAGAATGGCCTATGATATAAGCTTCAGTCATAACCTCAATCAAAGCGGCTTTCCGTGAGTTCCTCACGTACACACCCAACTACCCGATCTGTTTGTGTCCAGGTACTTCCCATTGTACTCCTCGGTCTGAAATCCAACATTTCTACAGAGGAAAGACTCACTCACAGACGTATATGCGCATGGTGGATCTGTACCGTAGGTGCTCACACCAGCGCGCGGCTTGACAGGCGCCGAGGGTGGTCATATACCACGATTAACGGCCGCCGACCCGGGTTTTATGCCCATTGTACTGTGGCGACTGGACGACATGCTTTGTATGACAACTATCACAGCATGGCAATACCCTACTATGTGCTAGGAAAAAAATCATATTCAACATGTTTGGAGTCCGCCGACCTTGCTACTTCGGCTCGGGCTAACCCGACCAGGATTAGATCGTGGGTGATCTACGATGTGGGACAAACCTACCCATTCTTCACACGGACAGCGGATCTTGCGGACATGTGGGCATGTACAGAGCCAGATGTCGACGCCCCGGGCCGGACTTGTCCATATGTAGCGACTCTACACTCTTTCCCGAGCCGTCATGGCCTCTTCGACACCTTGGATACGCGGTTATGCGGCCGTCAAGTCAATGGAAAGCCGCCGCGATACTCATACGTAACAGAGTGTGCACACCCGACTTGTCAAGCAACATATGTTTACTTGCTGAAGTTGAGCGCAGATGCCAAGCATCTCCCAGGCTGGTTCAAACCCAACTACTGCGTGCCGGTCATGCCGATGATACGACAGAGTCATCACTCTACGACGCATCTCGGGCCGCTCCTAGCTAGCAAGTGAATGCATTCGGCAACATCGCTGGTCTACACAGTTTTTGGTACGACTTCCTGGAGCGCCACATTCACCGGCGCGCGTATAGTCTCTGCGGTTTCCTACTACAGAGCATCGTGATCAATGCGGGCCGACCATGGACTCGGAGTGACGATGGTTAAGATCCCTTGTGTAGTGCTGAGAACATGCAGTTGACGTCAACTTATTGTTCGAAGTCCCAGGATGATACTATCGTGGGTTACCTATACCAGGTATGATCGGCGACCGATGACCAGTTGCCTCTCATGGGTCCCCTTGTCTCCGAGGTGGCCATGGGCTTGGGAGCAAAGAACCATGATAAAGAAAAGGCGTGTGCTGTTATCGGACGGGTGGCGCCAGTCCTACGTCTACGATTGAACTCCCCTAGTACGCGTGTATAGGTCAAGTGAGCCCATCTGGGCTTGTTACTGCCGAATTTAGCGCATGTATGAAGATGCCCCGTCCTCGATGACGATATATATGCTACCGTTCCTCGCAGTTTCCGGAGCTCACCAACGGTGTCCAGCAGAACACTTATCACGATTCTCTGGTGAATATCCCGGACAGGTAGGACACTTCATCGAAGTTCATTCCTTGATAGCAGCTGGTGGCATCCTAGCTACAACGCGCTCACGTGGCTTGAATCGCGGCGCGCATCTCCGAGCCCCCGTCCTGGTGCGGCGAGGATTGGCACTATACTTGACCGTGAGCTCGTAGAGCGAAAGTTCCCCTCTTCCACCATCCGTTAGAGCTCTGGGACTTTCTCCAAAGACCGCGCTAATGCGCACAAATTGCTCGATGACGACCACTCGGAGACGGTAGGCGCAACGGACAACGGCCGGGCGTCCGGCGGAGTCTCCGGCCGCGGCGAGCCCGCTCAATAGCACCGCAACTTCCCAGGAGCTGTGCGTCATACCCTACTATGACGCATGAGTATACCGGGCGCTACGCAATGCTGTGTGCTAGCTAGAAGGTACGCGTTCAACAGACGATACCAACGATAGTTCGACTTCAGGAAGACTTGAAGAGATGCCCTCTTACCTAGCCAGTGAGTCGCAGCTACTGAAAATCCATGTAAGTTCCAGTGAAACTCATTCGAGGTCGTCGCATCTAGTCGCACGCTCTCTAAACCGCGTGTTTTGTGACGCTAGCACGCATACGAAAACGAGCCGATGATCTCTTCAAGCACTGGACAGTTTTCAAACCCAAACAACATGGGCGCGGCACAACTTTTGAAATGGATATGACCTTTCTGAATATGGAATTCAATTCGCTCCCAAATCTGGGAAAGTGTCGTGACTGGCGCAGCGTGATAGTACATCAGTATAGCTGATATTCCGACGAGATGTATACCGTGAAATCTTTCTACACGGTATGTTATACGCGCGAGCGCATCATCGTCGTCGGTGCTAAGTGTGGCGGGCTCAGTGTATACTGAGGCAATCTAAATCGAGTCAATGAGGATGTACAAGTGAACGGTCCACATTGACGGTGATTGATTTAACCAAACGTCAGATCACTGCACGCTTGCGAGTCGGACCGGAGCAGCGATTCCATAAACAAGAACAGTTGCCCTATCTCTTCGCAAGAGCAACGAGTCTGACGGAAAACTTCGGGAACACGCGGGGCGTGCAGGGTCGAAGGAAGACCCCACGAAGGAGTACGGATATGTTGGAGACAAAGGTCTGGTCATGCATGGATTCGTATGAATGTCTCTGACGCACGCAGCCATAAAGTGTGCGTATGAAGTAGTTGACGTCGCGTCTGCGGGTTGACGCCGAGCTATATAGCCGCGAAGTTCGCTATTCGCTCGCTCAGTGCCATCCAGTCTCTCACCCAACTGTGTAGACCACGAACCTCTTCATTGTACTTGCATGCCCGTCGTACATATGCCTAACACTCCCTCGATGTTTGATGCTGAGACTGCTTGTCGAGAGCTTCCTCCTATACCCAGCGGTATCTTGCACACTTCCTTTACCGCGGCCGTTACATTTGACGATGGGTTCTGCAGCAGTTCGTGAAGAAGCGCCCAGATGTCGCACGCCAGACCCGTCAGAGAACACAATCATTCCCCATCAACAACGTGCTCATTCAGACGCTACATGCGCACCTGAACCGGTAGGTATCAAGCTCGTTGTTCTTGTGCTGACACGGTTATCGACGCGCGCGACACACAGGCTCAAGCCCCTTCGCCGGTCTTGATCAACGAGTATCCCCCTCGTCGCTACCGACCAATTGAGACCGTTAGAGGTAAGTATCTCTCCGCTGCGGTGTGGCGTCCCATCTGAAGCGCTCTTGCGTGACGCCTCTTCACAGGACCGATCCCGGCTGAAAGCGGGCAGAGCCAGCCAGAACCAGAGACCGCGCGTCAGCAGGAGCGCATTCAGCCGGTGTTGGAATTCGGCATGGTGAGCGCTGATGATTTTCCCACAGATTCCACGCATTCAAATCCGCGCCGCAGATCGCGTTTGCCGGCTCAACTTGTACGTCCATAGCATCCGCGGCGTTGCAGAGCAATGTTCTGCCTCCCTTTCGAGCTGTTTTAAGGGCCTGCGCAGTTTCTGGATTCATCGGCACGGTCTTCGCCATAATAGCCATGCTGCTTGCCGTCGCAGATAGACACCCAGGCGCGAGACGCGCACTGTGGCTGAGTAGCGCGTGCGCTGTCATCAGCGCGGTGGGAATTATCGCAGGGACACAGACCTGGGCGGTCACCGTACTCACTGTTGTGGGCATGGCGCTGATGTTGGGAGCTGTTATGTGCCCCGCGAAAGAGTCCGGCAAGACACCCGCGGACGTCGAGGAGACACAATCGTTTCATGAGGCATGATAGCTTGACACTAGCCATCGTAGACAAAGAACTTGTAGTATCACAACTACCAGATCGCCAGCAGTACAATTCAATTTCATGACAACGAGTTTCACTGATGGGTAAGGTTGGTGACTGACGGCAGTCGAGGGTCGAGAGCAAGCCACGAAAAAGGCAAGCCAGCAGATATTCACATCCGGTACAGTCCGGGCCGGCTTTGATCAAATCGCGCGCGCCGGCCCACCCCACCACGTTCCTTCTTCCCTTATCCCTCGACGACAGTCGTACTCTGCCAATAGAATGTGATATACATAGTAGGGGCGGTGCTCGCTCGACAGTCTCAGTCAGCCTGTATCCCCGGTGTCAGGCAGTAGTGCCGCGTGTTAATACGCACGCCCTGTGAGAGTGTTCGGAGGCAAGTCCACGCGGTGCATCTCACTCACAATAGCGATCCTCAATTCGCCCC
>UWZB01000829.1:93232-103380 GCA_900536885.1 Peniophora sp. CBMAI 1063 | reverse complement strand
CCTGTGAACTCTGGCGTCCGGCCCGAGTTGGGTTGAACTATGCCTCCCTCTCGTCGGCACGTCTGGCGCGCTTCACTACCATCGCGGCTAGGGATGCTGAAGCAATCTTGCAGGCTACAGTGCGCTATAGGTGCCTCCGCCCTAGGTTAGGGTTAGTTAAGTACATATGGCCCTGGCCCCGGTAGTTTTGAACAGCGTATATTAACGCCGTTAAACAACGGTTAAATATGCATAGTTAAAAATGGAGCAATAATCACCGCGCCTTAAAGGGCAAACGGCGCGGGCTCGTAACCCAGAGTTAGGGTTGTAGGTCATCTCGCGTGGGCTACGCGTGGATCGCTTTCGACTTGTGCTGTCGTTTGCGACGAGTACGGCGGCACGAGAGTCGGGAGGGATACTCGCCACACCCTCCTTACGCCACTACGAGCTCTTTCAGTGCGAGAGAGCGGGCAGGGTGCCGTCGTTGAGCTCTGTACCGCTCACGGCCGGCTAGTCGGAAACCCCGCAAAACATGAAATCAACTTCGGCTGAGGGCTTTCGCCGCGTTTACGACTTGAAATCCATCGACACCTCCCAGGCACCCCCAACCCCTCATCAGCTTCTTGCGCCGCTATCAACTGCGGCAAGGCATTCTGGGAGGCGTTCTGGGAGGCGTTCTGGGGGCGAATTGAGGATCACTAATACAGCACGGAGGATACTTGCTTGCCTCACAACAGAGGCATCACCTATGCTGTGCCTAAAGCCCTGCCTATCTCCGGCTTACACCGCGCGTTCCTAGCATTGTCAATGGGAGGCACTGATAAATTCGCATCCTCCGCTCCCGTGAACGCTTGACGCTTGCCGGCAGCGCAACGGTCAAAGCCAAGATCAACAACCAGCATTCATGTTCAAACTTTCTGACAACATTCGCGGTCTTGAATGACCGCTGTATTGACGAGCACGTACCGTGCGGGCACACGGACATTCAAACGCAGAGGATAGACACCAGAGGCCTGACCTGACCGCGTTCAAGAGATACGACGCATAGACTAATCCCGCTATATAAGCCGGCTAGGTGAATTAGGAAGTCCCAGTCGAGTTTGCTCGTCTATCCGCGTCGATACATCTGATCATGGTCTCTGCATCCCTCTTCGTGCTCTCTCTTGCTGCCTCGGCGCTCGCCGTGCCTTCTAAACGGCAGTCCGATACGGGCAACGGGTCCTGCCGCGCCCTCCAAACTGAGTGTGCCGCGACGGTTAAGTCCGACCTTAGCGATGCATGGAACATCAAGGCGTGCATCTTTGGTGCGACCTGTTCTGGTGGCCAGCATCCCGTTGATGGCTTCCTCGCTGCCGTCTACGCCGATAGAGGTCTCAGCGGGGCTGCCCCGAAAAGCGTCAACTTGCCGCGCGTTACGACCTCTGTACGCATCGATCTCGTTGATTCCGTCGAAGAGATGCTCAAGTCTTTCTCGACGTAGCTCTGGAAGTCCATCTCCGCTGACGGGACGTTCGTGACACAACAGAATTTTATCGATGGCTATTACTCGTACGAGATTATGCATCCTAAGCGCTCATCCATTGCTCACAACTGCTGCTCCGTAGCTCTCTCGACGCCACCGGCGGGCCGTATCCAACTGACCCTCAATACGTTATCAGCATCTTCCGGAACTTGCAAGACTGGACCGCATACTGCAACGTGGCCATCCCCTTCCAGAACTTCGCCGACTACGTATGTCGACCATAATCACACTGTCTAACTTTCCATGATTGACTGATGTGGTCTCATCCGCCGCAGTTCCAATACTCGTCCAGTGTTGACAGCTCCAACTGCGGTACGGTCAGCACGACCACTATCAACCCACACCCGACGAGCACGACCTTCTCGTTTGAGAGCTTCACCTTGGCCACCGCGACGACTGTGGTTCTCTCTAGCGCAGTTGGCTCTGCCACTGCCCCTGTTGTTACAGCTTCTGCTGTGTAATGCGGGGCGGGTGTAACCTGGTTTTTGCGCTGCACAGCACTTCATGAGAGGAGTATGAGAATAGATCCATAGCCATCACGCTATCTCGTTTCGTACACATTCGTCTAGCTTGTATCACAGCAGACTCTTACGCTGATTGTCACTCCTTTGATATACCCTCCTTTATTGCAGTTCTTCATCTACATACGAGCGTGTTCTCATTGAGGGAATGCATCGCTGAGCGCAATGCGAATGAGGACTGAGTCCTCACCAATCACCATATTGCCCTGGAATCCATCGGGACCCAATATCTAGAGCACCGGATGCTCGGATACTGAGTGCGCACAATGTGAGTTCAGGAATGCATGACAAGGCGGCGTTGTCCAGATACCACGCGCATCAGGATAGTCGACTATCAGCTGTATAAGATTCAGATCCCGAGTACGTTCAGAGGATGGCAACGACACACCACGATCTTCGATCTCGCTTTGCATGTCTCTCAAAATGCGACTGTAACCCTCAACACGCGCCACAAATGCCGACTTCTCGATCGCGAACTCAGGCACATCTTGTAGTACCGAGTCTGGAACCAAACTCCACGGAAGTCCATGTCGTATCGGCGTTGGAATTGGGCCAAAGCTCGAAGTAGTCGGAGAAGAAGCTGGCGCTGTGAAACATGAAGAGAAGGCGGTCGGCAAATATTAGTGAGTAGTACTGCCGCGCCGCGCCCGGTGTCGAGGCGTTCGGTTAATGCGGCACAGCTTGTATTACGCATCTTTTCGGTATCCCGGGTGTCTATAGTACAGAGCGTGATTGGCGTCTACCCGATAATGCATACATGTGGCAATACGCACCATTGGGAAATTGTGTTGCTCAGCCTAGACGACGTGGCTCTGACGCTTGCTCGCATGTTCCATCGCGACCAGCCTCTCATCCTCTGACAGTACCGAAGTCTTCGTTCCCATCCAGGACATCCAAGTTCCGCTTCTTGGCATGACTACGAGCTTTCCGTCTCGCGCAGACTCATTTCGAACTCGTCTGAGCACCTGGCGGATGTGATAATGGGCGCATAGGCACGTCGTGGATACCGCGATGTCGGTATGAGCCGAGATGCAAGTGCGAAGCCATGGCAATAGACCATCGTGGATGACAGGAGGATACCCCCTCATCTGTGAACACGAGCATCTTCCTAACCGGTGCCCGGACCGCACTGCCGCGACCACCACGAGTTGTTTCGAACCGCCATGGATGGTCGCAGGGTGTTGGACTGCTCTTGAAGTTGCTCTTCGTCGACCTCCAATGAGTAAATTGTCGTTCAATCCCGCTACGAATCATTGCTTGACGGCGCGGGCCCTGTATTCAGTCCATATCTGTTTCCAACTCATTACTCAAGCCGTGCTCGAAGGCGTTCCGAAGGCCTCTTCTCGAGCGGCGCATCATCCCGTGCTATCTATATTAGTTGATACAACTACGCCCGAGGACAGGACAGCGTTATGTTCCCGTGCACGCGCTCGATGCGTCTCAACGGAAACGGCAAATCTCCTCCGATGCATGGTATGCTTCCACTCTCCCCTATTACCGGACTGTATTGATCGTTAATATAGTCGTTGCGTCAGAGGCGGTGTACTACTTCGAATCTACACGAGAAACTATTGAAAGGAACACAATGAAACCCGGCTCAGCTCTTCGTTGTCTTATCCACCCACAAGGGGCCTCGCGAGTCCCTATTAGGCACTACGTGCGCCATGCGGTGACGTGGCGGCGCCGGCCTCGAAGTCCCTGTCGATGTTCTTCTCCTTCGCGAAGCAGAGCACGATGACCAGAACAAAGAGAAAGCAAGGAATAGTCGACGCTATCACAGGCCAAGGCTGGGTCCCCGCAGCAATCCCAACGGTGCCGCAAACGGCGCAACCGCTGCTCAGCCAAGACATATATCTAGCGGCCGCGCGTCTGCCTTTGACCATGCACAGAACCCCAGCGATGCCGCAGAGGGTTCCATTGATGCCCAAGACTGAAGTGGTACTCCATATCCATTGGAGTGACGGTACTACATTGACTTGCATAGTTGTGGTGGCGATGGACAGGCTCGTCGTGCCCGCGAGCGCGAGCTGCGGTAAAGGGCTGTTTTAGTTTATACTTCGCGCATGTATCCCGCAACCTCAAGAACTCACCACACCAAGGTCTTGTGTCATCCGCCCATCTGAAGGCTGCCCCCCGACAATGAGAAAATCTTGGCGTTCCGGTCGAATACGGGGAAGGGGAGGATGTGAAGGTACTGAGGAGAATCCCGAGCAGTGTTGAGCCAATCGTCGTGTCAACATGTTTCTATCAATACTGACCTTCGTCCTTAGCGGCTGCCTGGATACGGCATGGGTACTTGTTGACCACAACGGGTAGCGGGGCTCGCGTCTATGGACTATGTGTATGGGTATGCACTCTTGAAGATAAAGGCGGCGGGAATCATACTGACCATTCCTAGGACGCGGGTCGCGTCCGCATGGCTAATTGCTCGGGAGTGATCTTCGGCGGCGTGCACGAGCTCGAACCCATCCGGTAGATCTGACGCTCGGCGCGTTGCGGCGCTCGCGAGAGCTGCAGAATTCGACATCGATATCAGTGTTCTCCCGGCCTTTCTAGATCTATGTGCGAAGATGATAGTACGTACTCTTAACGTGTGGGGCTTCATGGCGGACAGGGTAAGGATTGACTACGACCCGTGCGGGCGTCAGTACGCTTGACATCGCGATCAGGCTGGTGCGTGGGAAGAGTACAATTACTCCTGTACAGGTATGTAGGTTGGGGCGAATGCTTATAATGTGTTGCGGCTTACCTCGAGGTTCGGCCGCTGTGTGTATTAGGAACTGAAAGTAGATATTAGGCCCCATATACAGCAAAGGCGCTCTCCGGAGGCACAACTCTCAAATCTGATTCTCCTTGCAGATCCTCCGACGTCTTCGCGATCTACTCATGAACACGTTTTGTACAGCTCACCAGACGCTGTCCTCGCACTGTGCTGCAAGCCTTGATGACTTGCGCCCTACACTCGTCACGCCCTACACACCAGGCTGCTCCCTGCCATGCTTTGTTCTCGCCCTGATGCTTTTGGTGCTTAATTTGCTTCTCGCATAGCGTGCAGTCGTATATGTCCGCACCTGTGCAACGATTCCTAAAGCGGTTCAACCTACTCAAGCTTTGAAGGAAGCATTGTAAGGATCAGCGTTGGCTCACCCACGCCTATACTGACCGACTGACAGTGACAGGAACCATCGGAGAGGCTGCCGACTGCCCAGAACTCTGTCAACGACTTCTGCTGGTATTCCTATGCACTCCGTGTACCTTGTATGAGTTATATGCTCAAGGGTCTGCAAGATCACTACAGTTCATTATTATTGGACATCCTTTAATTCGTGGTCCGTAGTGGTGCTCTATGCTTGATATCACTGAACAAGACAGGCCTTACGACGTTCGCATATACCAACCAGGTGCTCTATCAGTGCTAAAGCCGCCCCCCAGGACCGCGTATCTAGCTTCTTATTGGGCTGACTTCTTTTCCATCTATAGGCGGTCCAATGGGTACGTTGCATAGGTCTCCTACACAGCGCCAGGCTCAGCCTACTGTCAGCGTAGTAGAGCGCTGGGTCAATCTTTATGAGTATCAGGACTTCTGCTTACCTGCTACGGGCATCTGCATGACAGCCTGGCTTGGGTGTGCCGCGATGTGGGGACCCGGTTCGGCCGTGTTAATATGGTTCTGATGTCTCGGGTTTCGGACCGCGACGAACCGATAAACCAAGGATCATGGCCACACTACGCAGGGCGAATCGACTTAACCGTAATCCTTACCTGTAAGATACAGCCCTTGCTTCCTTTAGTTCATCTACCCGATTACAAGTTTCTCTCAGGGTAACGGATCCCCGATCCTCGCCGACTCGAAGTCACAATATGAGTAACCTCGAGAGTCGTTCCTTCGCTCTTGGATTGCCTGGTTTTCATCTTGAGAAAATATCAGTCGCACTCGCGTGCTAGTGGCATTCATGTCTGCAGCGTCCGCGACATGAGTCGCGTGGAGTCACGTTGGGTCGAACCGAGCTTCCTCGTGCATAGAGCGTGCTCAATATGATTCCCGCTGCAAGCATGGGGCGAGGGATGAGTCCATGGACTTGATTCACTGGTGGGCAGCTTTTACCACTTACCGCTTGCATCAATGCGGATCGCCGTATGGTTGCATTGTTGGTCCAGCTTCCAACTGGCAACCGCGTGTGAGGCGCGAACTGGGTATCAGTTTCATCCTTCTATGATCCCATCGTGCGGACTTTGCACTTATCCATCCAAGTCAGGCACGCCTATTCCAGGAGAAGGAGAAAAAAGCTTCACCGCTGCCAATGTCTATGCTCGAGGCCAGGGATGAAGATACGCACACGTGAATTACACGTTCGGCCATTATCACAGGTCGTCGGACTGGTTCTGGCGAGGTGCAACCCCATGGACGGAACTGCGACACACAACAAGCCGTACAAGTGCCGTACACAGTACGAAGGCCGCTCGAAAACGACTCCGTCAAGTCCGGTTTGGCGAAGACCGAGGGCGCCGGTGTCCCTGTTACGCGATTACATCATGGTGATGAACGCCCGATGAGCGCTTGGGCAGCAGAATCACAACAAGTCAACCACGATTGACGCCCGGCAGGATCTAAGTAAGCGCCATTGACAACGTTCTCAGCGAGAACCCGTCGCCACTTGCAGGTAGACGGCGATCATCGATTGGCGCGGAGTACGCGAAGATCGTATTCAGAAACAGTCGTCTGTGATCTGCCTAGCTACACCATCCAGGATGATCTCGGTGCGACCCACCACTTGTAAGATTAGACGCCTAGTATGCTAGCATCGGATAGGCATTGTCTGACAGCGGTTAGCCTTGCTTGTGTTGTACTCTTTGCGTGAGTCCAAGACTGCTTTCGGCTGGTGTCAGGAACCGTGCTGTCATCGCCGGGTACTCTGTACTACCGGACAGAGCTGTTGCGAGTGACTCGCATACATGCCCGAGCGGTGACGAGTGGCGGGTGACTCCTATACCAATGCATCGAAGTCCTAAATGCAACCGTGTCTGTCGCGCCCAGCCCCGAGAGTTGGCATACTTCGCGCACGATGCAAGATCTGCCATCGGGGCCAGATGCCTACAGGCAGGGCATAACCTCTTGCTTGAAAAGGCCATTCCATCGACGTATGACATGTGTGCGCTGCTGGCGGCAAAGATATGAGGCTATTCATAGTAATACTATGACACCGGTCAAAGCATTGATAACTCTGAAATCGCTATCTTGACCGACGCAGTACGACCTTCTTTGCGCGTCTCTTCATTGTTCCAATCACACACGAAGTCATCGACGTCTAGCCCCATGCATCAGTCTCATGTTGGCCTCAAAGATGAAGTTGTGCGCACCATGAGCAAGGCATACGCCTCTAGGCGCTCTCAGATCCTCCCACTCGTTCGCGACAAGGGTCGTGACCGGCCACGTCTCAAATCTCCGTCTAGCGCCTTGAACTCAAAATTTCACGCCACAGCGTACCCCCAGTCATAAGTCTTGCTGCCTTTCCTTTCCAATGGTATATGAGCCTATAGTAACGACGAAGAGAGATAGGAGGACGAACCACTCATTTGTGTTACAGAGGGAGTCTTAATATAGGATCACTAAGCAGACTACACACGCCATGAGAAGCATAGAATGTGGGCGAGTAACCAGACCGGATGGCGTGACGGGTGGAGATTGGAGCCAGAGGTGCTCATGAAGGCTTGAGTGGAAGTGCACGACGCGGCCCAATAGGCTCGGCTCATCCCGTGAGCGTATTTCGATGTCAGCGCCGCAGGCGCACCGGATGCACTTGAGCGTGAACCACCATCTCCTGTCAAACTCGTAATCTATATACCTTCCACTGCAGTCTCACGAAGCCATCATTCACGGACGCAGACTGAGTACCCGCTCAGCAACTCCCGACAGCGGAAGTTACCCCGTTTACGAGACAGAAAACGATAGCCGGGCCATGTAAACCCGGTCCCTCATCTCACCGCTGGACAGATACGGCCAGCATCTCGGAGAGTGTACTGTTAAGAGGGAGCCTGTGCGAAGTACTTTAAGAACATGTCAGTAGGGCTGGAGCTACTGGGAGAGTATTGTAAGCAAGCAAGCCATCATATTCACGTGCACGGCGGTTAATGGACGATGTCTGCACCAAGTGTCCCTAAGGGTTTTGTATTTCCCATATTCTCATGAAGACTGGAGTCCATCATAGGACCGAGCTGGGGCTCCAGGATAGCGAGCATAATGTGCCATGGATCCCCTCATCAGCCGTTATGAGCCCGAGCGCGAACATCGGGCGTCTCGGCGGCCACGTCGCTTCGTGCCGGTGATAACCCCGAGAACAAGCCCCTTGCGATTTCGCCGCCATAACAGGCAGCCAAAAGACGGTCGTACTCACGCAGCTGATTTCCTTCACCATCCACGACTGCATGACTCAATGTCATATAGAAAGCCGTTGCCGCCTTTATGCGACCCGTCGTAAGCTAGATCAGTTTACTCGCCAGGTTCACAGTCCAAGACTCACAGCCACGATATCGTGAGCAGCATCGGGCATACCTCCTTACCGGTCAGCGCGCATTCGCGGCAATGCGCTCGATACGTTCGACAACCTTCAGCGGGTTCGACGGTGACTGTTCGCTTCTTAAGGCAGCGAGACCAAAGCCAGAGCCTCATCACATGCCTGGTTTTCCTACTCTTTGATCTTACTCATCGTCATGAAGACATTGTCCCACACACTGCTTTCGCTGGCTGTCCTGACACGATCGACAGCATCATTGGCGTACCCATGGGGATCTGAGCACGCTCAACATACTCTATACTGTGCGTTTTCCTTGGTCTAGTTTGCTCGGTCTGCTATTTGACCAGTAGACTACAGTCATTAATAATGACCCCGCCGGGAACTACGTCGTGGCTGCCAGCGTAAACGCAGATGGACTCATTGTTCGCGCCTTTCTCTACATCTGCCCAAGTCATGCTCTCATTTACTTTAGGTCGGCTCCAATTCGACATATGCCGGAGGGTCGGGAGTGCATGACCCACTGCCTGGCGGCAGTCTAGGAGCTGACAGCACGTTCTCGCAAGGCATTGTCCAGGTGCACCAAGAGAAGAACTTGCTCGCCACTGTCAACGTACGCTATGGCGTTTCACGTCGGCTTCGCCGCGTATGTTAACTCACAACTCAATCTCAGACCGCGAACAACACCGCTGCCCTGTTCAGTATCAGTCCATTCAATCCCGCGCGCTTGACGATGATCGGAAAGCCTGTTCCGACACAAGGCGACTCCCCAAACTCGGTGGCGTTCAACCTTGCGGGGGACAAGCTCTGCGTGGTGAACACGGGAAAGATCAATGGTGTAGCGTCAGTAGCCCGATCTTCTGCCCAGGGCGCCTAAACTTACCTCATGCGATGCCCAGATGCTTCGGTGTTACCAAGACAGGCCTTGTAATACAGGAAGACACCGTCCGAAGCCTAGCTTTACCTAATCAGACCGTACCTGCGACCGGACCTTACAACACGGCCTCCCAGATCGCCTTCACGAATGACCAGAAGAATCTTCTCGTCGCTGTGAAGGGCACACCAACGGACCCAGGTTTTTTTGCCCTGTGGCCTATTGAATCATCTGGCGGTCTCGCAGCGAACTACACACGCATCGCCGCCCCACGATCCGCAGGTCTCCCATTCAGCCTCGAGCCA
Organism: Peniophora sp. CBMAI 1063; assembly: GCA_900536885.1. Taxonomy (NCBI): domain Eukaryota; kingdom Fungi; phylum Basidiomycota; class Agaricomycetes; order Russulales; family Peniophoraceae; genus Peniophora; species Peniophora sp. CBMAI 1063. Next base: position 93,670 of record UWZB01000829.1, on the reverse strand, counting down.
ATTCGAGGGGCAGACGCGTTCATGGCGGTCGACTTCGCGCTCGGCTTCGACATCATCGACCTCAGTGCCGGCGTCACGGCAAATGACGTACATACCAAGGCGGTTCCCATCGAGGGTCAGATTGCCGCATGCTGGAGCACATATAGCTCGGGGCGCGACAGCTACTATGCGGTCGATACTACTGCGCAAGTCATCACCGAAGTCAAGATTGGCAACGGGCTGAGCACTCAGATCGTCAACGTCAGTTGTTCAAAGACTCGCTAGCTCTCGAACTGACGACATGGCTACGCGTGTAGAACTTCACAATCCCCGAAGCTCCACCGACCGATTCGATTGCTCTCGATATTGGCAAGAGAAGGTGAGTAGGGTCACCGAATAGCGAACCCTGAAACATTCTCACAATGCTCATGCCGTTTACAAAGCTATTTCTACACTCTC
>UWZB01000829.1:82981-93202 GCA_900536885.1 Peniophora sp. CBMAI 1063 | reverse complement strand
CCCTTGATCCCGGCTCTGGGCGTTTGGAACCTCGATGCTACACCACAGCCGGCGCTGTCATTCGTGATCAACCTGTCTACATTGACTCGTGGCTCTGTACCGTTCAGTGAGCACCATCTCGCGGGTACATGCCATGAGCACTAATGACAACTTCACCTTATCTCAGCTCCTCTATACGCGACGGGCATGGCTGCGTATACACACAAGATCTGATAAGATGGTGATCTAAAACGATCGGACGAGCGACCATCGTGCCTTCGCTGTCATCATCTCCCTGGCGGCGACGAATTATTCTCTGATTCTATTTGGGACAATGTTTCTGACGCTCATTGAACAACTATACATTCAGGGTACGAGTATACAGATGTCCTTGGTGCACTATGCCGACGAAAATGCCTGAGAGATAAGGAAGGGGCCTACAAACATGCTGCGCTTGTGCACTTGAGTGCCATGCGAGTGCCTCCCGCTATGGAAAATGTAAGGTCCGGAGAATGAAAGCGTTGAGGAGCGTCCGAAATGCATGGAAAAAATAGTAAGGGGGAGCGAGATCAAGATCACTAGCGACCAGAAAGTCTAAGTGCGCGGATGTGAAGAGTCAATCGGTGACATGCGAGCCGGGGGAGACTAGAAGGATTCGGGATTCGGGCCGGGAGGGTATGTTCTTAGGCATATAGCGCTGTACGGGGACCTCAAAGCGGAAGAAAGCCGAGAGTCGTACATTAAAGAGAGACTAGTGAGCTTGCCGGGCTATCGAGCCGTCAGGAGATTGCGGCGTTGATGGTTGCTCAGATGTCGCATTTGCCGCATCTAGACCGCGAGTTAACAACTCATCGAATGCAGATATGTCAGGGTAATCTGTTGCAATTGGTGGCTCGACAACGCTGCTTGACGGAAGCACGCCAGACACTTGTTGGAGCGTTAGGTTTACGACGTCGGACACGGCAGGATCAAGATGCCTCGTCGAGTAGTCCTGGCTATTGGCAGGGAGCGAGATGTTTCCATCGTGATAGCCAGACAGTCCCGCGCTACCTTGCAGTGGGTATCTGTACCAAGAGAATCGATCCCGACTATAAGCTTGTGCATCGTAGCTGGGTACATCCTCGTCAAATGAAAGGATCGAGGAGCGTGTTGTTTCAGTATAAGCGCCGTTCGCCGCGGGGGTGCTTGCAGCATCACTTGTCGCGAGACCCAAAGAAGAGGGATTCCCGCTGTCGTATTCGGAAGCGAAAATAGTGTTGCGGAGAAACTGAGATGTACGAGTGTCCGAGGTCAGACACGACTGATTAATCTGCGATGGCGTGGCATAGAATGCGAGCGCCCCAGCCGATGAGGATGCAACGTAGTCGGACGAGCTGAACGAAGGCTGTACGAGCGGATGAGCATCATAAGATGTCGCGTCTGGTCGATTATCATGCGAGTGAGGGGAGTCTTGCAGGTATGGGAACATCTGCACATGTGGCGACGCGCCATATACGCCATCGGGCGGCTGTGGAGCGGAGATGACAGATCGAGAAGCGCGCGCGCCTATCCCCTGCGAAGAAGATTCCGATCCAGAGTATGTAGCAGGCGAGTAGTAGGGGAGGTTGGACTGGGCCGTGGGCGTGAACGGCGAGTAGGATGTTTGCGCTAGGGCTATTGAGGAAGCGGGCGAGGGAAGCGCAGGCACAACGGGCGGCTGAACTCGACGCGGATATGGAGATCGAGGAAGAGATTTACGAGCGCGCTTTGTTGTTGGAAGTCGTGACGCGATATCGTCGTCCTCTTCCCGAACACGCTTGGTTGCCGCTGCGCGGGACGGCTTCTTGGAATTCGTCCTGGAATCGGTTGAGGCCATTGGTGGCAAGGTACCATCGCGGCCCGGGGCAGAAGCACACGCAGAAGTCCCTTCTTCTGGTGCGACGGCTTTGTCCTTAACAGTGTTCACTCGTACTCTTGGTTTCCGCTGTCGAGGCCGATACTTGTAGTGAGGGTACTTCGCGTTGAAGTTCGACATGATCCATCCGTCGCAGTGGTCCTGCCAATCATCCTTATCTGCATCTGTGAAGTCTTCCCTCCAGAACTTGCCAAATCGGCGAGTATAGTCTTTCATCTGGTCATCAGGATCCTGTTGGTCGAGTTTCCCTTCGTCTGAGACTCGTTCGCCAGGATATCGTTGCCTCCAGACGACCTCGAGCTCGAGTAGCCGCTTCAGAATTCGGGGTTTCGAATCGTAGAGCTGCCTGATCCCTTTCTCCTCTGCCGCTGAGGGCGGGAGATTGAGAAGCAGGTCACGGAAGGCCCATTGCGCCAGTATATATCTGTTTAATGGACGAGGTATGTGACCCTGTACATCGTCAGTGTGACTTCCCATAGAGCGCAAGGTCTGCATACCTCGGGCTTCACCTTTCGCCGACTAGGCCTGGGAGCATAAGGCTTCGAAGTCTGTAAGTCCACGTCAGAGACCAGCGAGGTACGTTTTGCATGAACCGCACCTGTCCCTTCATATTGTCGGTAGCGTAGCGTGTTCAAGCTGGCAACACTTCGACACAAGCGTAGAAGAGAGCAATACAGATGGTAGAGTTCGAGGAGTAAGTGTGGCAACCAAGGGTTGTTCGGGGGATACGGGAGCCACCGGAGGGGTGTCTTTGAGAATGAGGAGGGATAATGGCGTTCCGTGCTGGCTTAAATACTTGGTAGGACGACCAAAACCGGTACCGGTGGCGACGCTCGGCACTTGCACGCGTTCATCGGCTTGTCCAGGAACGAGCGCAAGCCCTCGCGTAGAGGGTTCGCGCTGTAGACAGTGGGGAATAAGCGCCCGGACCTCTGCTTCGACATGCACCGACACGTTGATCGCTGGACTCGGGGCGGAAGGGTGAGAACTGTTGGGGTCCAGCAGTGCCTCTAGTACTTCGTATCGAACAGTCTACGAAGAAATGCCACGCGAGGCAGACAAAGGTTTCTCACGAAACAAGGACATCGTCTCAATGATCCTGTCAATGCCTTCCTGCAAATGAATCAATTCAGAGCTTGCAGAATGCGCTCGGAGGAATCGAGACAGAGACTTGCGGACGATCTTGCTATAGCCCGACGACTCCCCGTGGGAGCACCGTAGACTCACACAGAAGTGGTATCCTCTGTCATACAAACGAGCGCAGCTGGACTCGCAAAGTGATGGACGATGACACAGCACAAACAAACGCACCCAGCATAACCCTTGGCCCAATATGCGCCGCGCGCTAGAAGAAGGTCGGTATCCAGGAGAGGCGTGAGGCGATGCTGTGTTTGTTTTGTCCTCGCCGGGCTCCTGTACCGCGCAAGCCGAAAGACAAACGGGACACGTAGGAACGCGTCAGCACCCGTCTTGACCTAATGACTCGCGCGAGAGCCCAATAGCATGTCGCAACAGCCGAAGAGGATACATTCGGCTAGGAAACCCGTGACGCCCGAACTGCCTGCATTGACCATAGTCGTTTGCTGCTGTGCTGCCGATATTGACCGTAGGAGAATAGACATTTGTGTTTGATGCGTGCTTCGAGAGACCAAAGGGTGGCAACATCTGGCAACAAAGATGTGGTATTTCGAGTGTACCTCACGGCATGAAGGAGAAAGAGGAATGAGCGCGTTAACGCTGAAATCATACCTGGCACTTTCCGGCCCGATGGTTCCGGGATCATTGATGGCCATGAGGAGACGACGGCCAACGAGCTAGCGTTGTAATGTGTGTAGATTGATCGTATGATTATACGGCAAGCGGTAGAAGTACAACATGAGAGGCCCAGAAGTCGTGACAATGACGTGTCTATGGCAGGCACAGGTGAGCGGGACATGAGAGGTGATACAAGTACAAATGTGAGTTGAGGGAGATTCATGAGAGGCGTGATTAGGGTATGCGTCCGATAGAGAGAAGATCGTGGAGCCGTGAGTGAGGAGTGAAGAGACGTTGTACAATTCCATTAGAGGCCGGGACTTCCGAGCACACGATCCCGTTTTGGTTGAGGTGTTGTGGAGGTGGTAGAGCGGGCAGAAACGCTTATGCCATCTTCTCGTCGTGAACGTGGTGGCTGGCAGAGTCGTGATCGGAGACGGATTCGGCCTTCTTGCTAGCGGCAGTGACGCGCGCAAGAGCGTCGGCGGGTGGTGCCTTGGCGAACGGCGACACACCGGACTCGAATAGAGCGGAGATCTCGTCGAGCGATCGTCCCTTGGTCTCGTGGTAGGTGAAGAAGACCTGAACGAGGGACGCGATACAGAAGACAGCGAAGATGATGTAGGTCTTCCATTGAATGTTCCTGAACGCAACGGGGACAAACTGTATGGGACTCAGGTCAGAAGGAGGGTAAGCTATGGAGGCGAGGACGGAGACTCACGAAGGCAAGGGCGAAGTTCATGATCCAGTTGGTGGCAGTAGCAAGACCGGCAGCGTTGGCACGGACTGGCAAGGGGCTGAAGAGATAGGCGTTAGAGCGGATCGGACGTGCACAGCGAGCGTGACTTACAAGATCTCGGAGATGTAGATCCAACTGACCGGGCCCTAGGAGGTACGAGTTAGCCAAGTGCTCGGAAAGACGACTATCACATGCAGACGCACCCAAGAGACGGCGAATGCGGCGACGAAGAGGTAGCAGGCAGCGATGACACCCTTGGATGGAGGACCGGTGACAACCCATTTGACGTCTTCGTTGCCGTCTACACTGTCAACGTAGTGGCCGTATCCGGCGAGAAGACCAGCGACGGTGAACAGGCAAGCAGCCATGAACGCCGAACCGAGCATGAGGGTCATACGACGTCCCCAGCGGTCGACGAAGAGGATGGCGGGGATGGTCATGACGAAGTTGATGATGTACTGAATCGAGGACGAGATGAGGTTGGTGTTGCCCGTAAGACCCGCCATTTGGACTATCATGATTGTCAGCAATGCAATGGACGAGATGAACGGGAGCGCGCGTACAGATGTTGACGATGTAGTACATCATCACGTTGACACCGACGAGCTGGCTCCAAAGCTGAGCGGACATTCCAGCGATGGTACGGGTGATGAGGCGGGCGCGGAACATGTCGAGGTAAGTGACATCGGCGGCCTCACGCTCCAGACGGATAGCTTCGTGCATCTCCTTGATCTCAGCCTGAACTTGAGCGGAGTCGAGCGGCTGGTTGTAGATGCGCTGAACGATGTATTCAGCCTCTTCCCAGCGGTCGTGCGACGCGAGCCAGCGGGTGGATTCAGGGCAGAAGATCATGCCGACCGCGAGCAGGAAACCGGGGATAATCTGCAGGCCCCAGGCGAGACGCCAGGAGGTCGGACCCGAGATGAAGGAGCAGCCGTACGAGATGTAGAACATAACGAGGATACCGATGGTAGTAGCGAGCTGCTGGCAGCCAACAAGACGGCCACGAATTTCCTGTTCGGGCATATTAGCTTTTAGCTAGATTGGCTATCGGAGATAAGGCGTACCTTGGGCGATTGCTCGGCAAGGTAAACAGGAACTTGGCTTGAACACCAGCCGACGCAGATACCCTTGATGAGACGACCGACGACGAGCATGCCGACGCTCTGAGCGGCAGAGCACAGTGCGCAACCAACGACCCAAAAGACCGTGGCCATGATGATGGACGGCTTGCGGCCGAAGCGGTTGCTAACATAACCAGCGACGTTAGCACCGATGAAGGCACCACCGGGCATAGCTGTAGAGATGTAATTAGTGAAGAGCTTATATCACGAAGCGCGGAAAGGTAGAGCGTACCTGCAGTGATACCACCCTGGACGATATCGTCGGGATGACCGAAGTAGTCCTTGTACCCGTCGACACCGATGAAGGCAGAGATAGACGAGATATCAGTGCCGAATAGGAAGCCTCCCATTGTCGAGATGGCACCGATGATGTAGGGGTTGTAAAAGGTAAGCATGGTGGCCGATAAGCGCCCCCTAGGCTTGTTTGTAGTTCAGAAGAGTGTTTGAGTGGCGGATGAGGAGTATCGCAGAGACGATGAGGGAGGCAGGCCGTCGACGCATGGTATGTTTTATAGGTATCGCAGAATGAGGAGGCCCCAGGAAGATTGCGGAGGACAGCGGAGGCCGTAGACCGGGGGCGGCCGAGGTATGGGGGCCGCGCGCTGTGCCCGCACGGGGGATAAACGAGTTGCCGTTACTTCGTGGGCCCCAGAGTCTGCCCAGGACCTCCCGCCCGTCCAGGCTCCTACCGTGTCACAAGGATAGCACGGATCATCGTCTGATTCAAGCATCCGTTCAACTTCTCCGTTAGCACGTATCTGGTATTGCAGGTAGACGCAGCCCGCCCGGAAGGCTCGAGGAAAGCTGGTATACGTTCGTATAGTATGCCCGCCATACTGGGCCTGCTGTACGGGTATCGACGTACACCGTGCGCCGCGTAGAATTGCTACCGCCAGGCGCGGCACGCAATGCACGCCGGAGAACCCACTTCTCCGTTCCATGAAAGAAGGAAACCGGTCAAGAAGATTGACAGATCAACTGCCCAGTCGACCTCGGCTCGGATGGTCGTATTCGAGCCCGCAGGCTGTAGGCTTGATGTGGCTCTGGACCAGCGCTACCTTCTTGAAGATAGACGTCCAAATTACTCTATCTTCGGACCGCATCTTGAGATGCGTTGAAAGATGAGTGGCGCATACGTTGGATTGTAGCAGTACTGAGCGGGTTTCTGACCGTGAAATCGAGTTGCTGCTAGATGCGCTGTTTCGTATCCTTACAGAGCTACCTGTGGTCGCATTCGCCCAGCGCGTATTCTCTCTCGAGCATGCGTGGCGGTTTGGGTGAAGTCCCGCCTTACCGCGCATGCGGCTCACGGCTCCGGATCTGTGATCCGGGCGCCGAAGTTCAACTTCGGCGCGCACGCCTCCGTTCCGTCGCCGTCCGTGCCGCCGCTTGCAGATGCCGCCGCCTGCAGATAGCACCGTCGCCGGGTTTACAGCGCCCTACAACTCACTGGATCGCGAATCGCACACACCAAGGCCGAAGAAAAGGCCAATAAAGATAATGACATCGAGACTTTTATGAATTACTGCATACACGCCAGAACCAGATGTAAGTACGGGTCCACCACATCATCTCCATCAGCCAACGAATAACCGGACGAACGTGTCTAGTAGACACGCTTGAACGGCGGCACGGGCTTGCACTCGGCCTCATCGAGCGTCGTAGCGATAACGCCACGGTACTTGATGTCAACCTCAGGGCTCGTCACGTCCTTCTGCCACGTCAAAGTGTGCTTCATCCACTTCTCGTCGTCGCGCTCGGGGAAGTCCTCGCGGGCGTGTGCGCCGCGGGACTCCTGGCGGGCGGCGGCAGCGGTGATAGTCTGTACAGCGTTCTGGAGGAGGTTGCGGAGCTCGAGAGTCTCAATGAGGTCGCTGTAGAATGTGGTAAGTATAGGGTGCAAAAGACGAATAGTGAAAGAACGCACGAGTTCCAGATCATGCCGCGGTCCTTGATACCGACATCCGCGTACGTCTTGTAGATCTCCTTGACCTTCTCAACACCCTCGTCGAGCGTCTCCTGCGTCCTGAACACAGCAGCGTCGCTCTGCATCGCCTTCTGCATCGAAAGACGAACATCCGCGGTGGGCTTGCTGCCAGACGCGTTACGGATCTGGTCGAGGAACTGCACGCTCTCGAGACCAGACTCCTCCGGAATCGCCTTGTGCGGCTTGCCGGGGGTGAGCGTCTCGGAGATGTGGTGTGCGCAGGCACGGCCGAAGACGACGATGTCGAGGAGGGAGTTCGCGCCGAGACGGTTGGCACCGTGTACGGACACACATGCCGCCTCGCCGGCAGCGTAGAGACCAGGGACGACCTTGTCCTTGCCCTGCTCGTCGACGGTGATGACCTCGCCAGTGTAGCGCGTCGGGATACCACCCATGTTGTAGTGGACAGTCGGCAAAACCGGGATGGGCTCCTTGGTGACATCGACACCGCAGAAGATGGAGGCCGTCTCGGAGATACCCGGCAGGCGCTCGTGGAGGATCTCAGGCGGAAGGTGGGAGAGCTGGAGGTAGATGTGGTCCTTCTCCGGGCCAACACCGCGACCCTCGCGAATCTCGACGGTCATCGAACGCGAGACGACGTCGCGAGATGCAAGATCCTTGGCCGTTGGTGCGTAACGCTCCATGAAGCGCTCACCCTCGCTGTTGAGGAGGTATCCTCCCTCGCCACGTGAACCCTCGGTGATCAAGCATCCCGCACCGTAGATACCCGTCGGGTGGAACTGCACGAACTCCAGATCCTGGAGCGGAAGACCAGCACGGGCGACCATGGCGTTACCGTCACCGGTACACGTGTGTGCGGAGGTGCAGGAGAAGTATGCGCGTCCGTAACCGCCAGTTGCGAGAACAGTCTTGTGTGAGCGGAAGCGGTGCAGTGTGCCGTCCTCCATGTTAAGTGCGATGACACCGACACACTCGCCGTCCTGCATGATTAGGTCGAGCGCGAAGTACTCGACGAAGAAGTTGGTGTTGTGGCGCAGAGATTGACCGTACAGCGTGTGCAGCAGTGCGTGACCGGTTCGGTCGGCAGCGGCGGCGCAACGATATGCCTGACCACCCTTTCCGAACTTCAGTGATTGACCACCGAATGCACGCTGGTAGATCTTGCCCTCCTTCGTACGCGAGAAGGGGACACCGAAGTGCTCGAGCTATCAAGTTCGTTAGAAATAAGGTTTCTGGCAGCATTACGACGGGACTAACCTCGATAACAGTACGGGGAGCCTCGCGTGTCATGTAGTGAATGGCATCCTGGTCGCCGAGCCAATCCGAGCCCTTGACCTAATCCAGTATGTTCAATACAAACTCGCCACAGTATAGCTATCGCCTTACCGTATCGTACATGTGCCAGCGCCAATCGTCCTCCGTCATGTTCTAGATAGATAGATGTCAGTGACAGATATATTCGTGACACTTGGAATGGAAGCTTACGCCGAGAGCAGCATTGATACCGCCCTGAGCAGCGACAGTGTGGCTTCGCGTCGGGAAGAGCTTGGTGATACACGCCGTCTTCAATCCCGCCTCTGCCAGACCGAAGGCAGCGCGTAATCCTGCACCGCCGGCACCGCTGAAATATCGAGCACGACGTCAGTCTTCCCCGCATTCAAAGATATATGATATATGATTGAACGTACACAACAACGGCATCGTACTCGTGCTCAATCAACGGGTACTTTCCATTTGACCATGACTATACACCCACGGTATCAGTATACAGTTTACACGGCTCGTGTGCAAGTGTACACACCGGGACCTCCTGCGCCTTGACCGGGTTCGTGCTGACCACCATACGTGCAGCGGCGCTGGAATGCAGCCCGCGCTGGCCGCGCACCGCGCTCTGCGAGAACTTCCTGAGCATCGCAGGTGAAGTAGAGGCGGTAAAGGGATGAGATGGAAGGAGAAGGTAGGAACGAGTTGCAAGGCGGAGACCGGGACCCGACGCGCGGTCATTCATGTGTTTTGTGCGCGTTTTGGTTGGATCGGCGCGAGCCGGCGCGCGCTTCGAGAGGACGTCGGCCGCCGCCGGAGTCTGCGCGATCATGTTCCCCGCATCGGTCGGCTTTCGTGGTCTCAAAGTCGCGAAAGCACATGTCAGAAACATACGGCTCAAGTCAAGAGGGTGTTCGTGGTTTAAGTTACTACAGTAGAGAAAGTATACAATGCACATCAAGGCGATAGCGTCCATTACAGGGAAAGAAAGAGAATATACAAAGCAAACAAAAGCTACAGTACTGTACAGGACTTCTACGATATCGCGCCCAAAGGATCGTGTTGCACCTTCGTTGTCGGGCTCCTCGGCGGCTTCCCATACCCATTCGACCCACTTGAGCTCCCAGCCGATGCGACCACAGATCGAGCAGCAGCCTGCGCCTTCGGAGGCGGAGCCAAACTCGTCTGCACAGACGCGCCGAAGCTGCTCTTGCCGGTAAAGTCCGACGGTGTGTAGTTCCAGGGCGCGATGACACCTGGTGAAGGTCTACTGGAGGTGTTGCCGCTGGACGGAGTGATGGTAGGTTGAGGGCCGGGAGTGTTGGGAATCGGAGAGGGGATCATCGGGCGTGGGTTGTTCCAAGGCGGTTCGCGGTTGTGAGGCGGACTTGTTCGCTGTGAAGATTGTGTCTGTACGGTAGGCCTTGCTGGGACCTGAATGGGTGCAGGCACTGACGCCGTCGAGGGCGGTGATATGTCCTTCTCCACAGGCCGTGCAGCACTCTGTGGAGGGGAATGT
>UWZB01000829.1:66858-78161 GCA_900536885.1 Peniophora sp. CBMAI 1063 | reverse complement strand
GTCCCAACGCGTTTGATCGTCTATATGAGGGTGTGACGTGCGGACCCTTGCAAAAGCGGCGTCAAAGGCCAGGGCGTCGGAGGGCGAAATATCGACAAGTCATGAAGGCAGGGGCACTCGATGAGATGTTGAGATCCCCGGCCGATCCAGTGGCTGTGCAAGCTTGTTCATTGAGTAGCGGGCGACGACCCGCCGCCGCCGTTCCCGCCTGTCAGGTAACCCTAGATGCGGGGTAAAATGCAGGGCCTGTTTGCCCTGCTGATACCGGTAAGGTTCTATAGCTTTCGTATTCTAGCAACGAACAGCAACTCTCTTGCTGTATATCAACCCTTCATAAAGCACTCCTGCCCTTCGAAGATGAGAAGCACACGGTCCGCTTAGAGTTCAGCGAAGATCATCGCAATTGTTGACTCCAACCAGGAGCCGTAGAGATGATTGGTAGCGATGAGTACGATGTATCGACGGATGCTGCCATCGGTGCTATGTCCGACTGGAAAACCGACTGCGATGATGGAGGTTGGAGGTAAGTGGCCAATAAACTCGTGAAAGGCCTGGATCTGAGCGGGAAACCGCCCGCAGTGATGTTCACATCTCATCAAACGTCTCCACATACCGCTCACGAGGCGCAAGAGAGGCGTAGCCAAGATATTGGTAGTCTCCATATACTATCTAGGTATACCTGGGGCTATCTACGGACTACGACCCATAGCCTTGACATGCGGGCCACGCCGTGTAAGGCTTGACGTCCGTCGCTTGATGCCTGTGATGGAGAACGCAGCACGCTGTATTCTCCGGCGGCCTCGGGAAACAGTTCATTTATTGTGAGAACCACGGTTAGATGGGAATCTATGGGGTGAATAGAACACGCGCCCGACTCTATCCTGAGGAACAATACTGCTAATTCCCCCAGCCAATCTTATCGGTGCTCTGAGGCCGTTCAGGCTCTCCGGAGTGCGAGTGTCCGTGAAGACAAAGAGGGATCTCGAGATACACCGTTGCCGCAGAAAGGGGACTCCATTCTGCGGCATCCCTGCAACTTGAGGCGTTCATACAAACTGAATTCGAACGCCACAGGGATGTCCGATGAACGTTTGGATCCTTGCACGTCAAGACGTTTGATAGCATCTTCCTCTGAGCAGCGTGTTCGGGCTTCGGAGGGGCGTGACGCTACATCAAGCCTGCGCGGTTCGTGGTGGGACAGAGCAAGACGACGCGACGAAACCTCGTGTAGTCGGCGGAGGATACACGCGCATCTAGCCGAGCATACCATACGGCGTACAGCGATACAAAGAAACTGGAAAACCGAATGCACTCATGCCCTCACCCGAGGGTGTGTCGGCGATCAAAGATGTCACTTGTTCACCGACGCAGCGGGCAGGGAACATCACACAGAGAAGCGAGCAAGTGTGCAGAACAACATGTATAGCATGTATCCGGTCAGTCATCCCGAGTATCGTACACTAATATTCCCTATGGTATATGCTAGAATTCCTTTACTGCTCAGAGCCCCAGACGGCTTCGCTGCCTTGGCGCTTGACCTCCTCGTTACCCGTAGCATGGCCATAGGCGAACTTCGCGGCACCGGTGGCGACTGAAGCTGCTTGCGAAGCATATTCGGTAGCCGTGCCCGTGATGCCAGATGCTGCGCCAGTCACACCGGATGCAGCACCGGGTGCGCGCGTGGCGTTTGCCCAACCATCATCTATGATAAAATTATGAGCACGAGGAAGCGCTTGTAGAGCGAGGGCGCCAGTACATACCCTTATTCGAGTTCTCATTCAAGGGGTCAATGTTGGCTGACTCGATAATGCCGGGCTTGCCCTCGACAACACCTGCTGTTTGCCTGAAGTTGCGCTGGGCTTGTTGGTGGCCCTCGAAGCGTGGGCCAGCACCGGCACCAGTGTCTTCGGTTGTTGGGTCGTTAACCTAATGGGCAAGTTGAGCCAAGGTGTCCCTGCGTGTAGTACGGAGTCAACGCACGAAGTTCAAGGCCATGGGGTCATTGACGCCGTTGTGTACGGTGGGGTTTGCAACGCCGGGGTAGGTGTCGACGCCCTTGTTGGCACCGAGCTCACGGTCGTTGACGGACATGACTATAGTAGTGGTGGTGGTAGAGTTGGGTGAGTGAAGTTGGCGTGAAGGGTCGTGGGGGTGGTTGTAAGTGGAAGTGCTCGAAGTGCTGTCTCACAAGTTATATACGCCAGTCGACGTCACTATCGGCGTTGAGGTGGCCGCAGACTCCAAGGGAGCGCGAAGCTTTGATATTTGGATAAGTGGCAACAGTGGTGACGTCGCAATTGATAGCCCCACAACACCACAGGACCCATTTACCGCTTAACCGCCGAGCCGACTTCACCGACGTACTTAGCCGCCGGGTCGAGATAGCCAATCGAGTTTTGTAGTAGTCGGGCCGCGCAAGAGAAGGTGCGGACAAGATAACGAGCCCATGACGGTCGGAAGTGGCCACGAAGTGACGGATACACACGTGATCGCGACCAAAAAGGGATAATATTAGTATTCGCGCAGGTGCGCGTCTCCAGTGCTTGTGCATGTGCATCTTGAGGCATCGATTATAAAGCTATAGCAAGAGAGGCACGGTCCCTATACATCCGATGCAAGTCTCACCATACGTCCGTATTCTCGAAATATGTCTGGCGAGCCTCCTTGGTGAGAATGTGTATCGCGAAATCGTTGGCGTCTACCATCTTCCACCCGCTATCAACCTTCCATTGAGATCTTGTCGGGAGATGCACAGGTCTATTGTGAGCCACCATCTGGATACATGTCAGTACGGGTCCTTGAGCAAGCGAATCAGACGACGCACAGATTTCCGGGTCGAGCTCATGATCATTGACATTGCTCTTGTGGGGTCTACGCCTTCCCTCAACTGTCATGCCATCAATCTACGCATCGCTCTCATCAGTCCAGGGATAACATACCTGGACCAATACTATCCAATCCCATACACCTCCACCGCTGAGCGGAAGATCTGAACCCAGTTCGATATTTCTTGAACCACGTTTGCGTCTCGCTCCATGTTGCCGATCTGGAAGAGCAGGTCCCAAAGACATAGCGATAGGTTCCCGCACGAGCAGCTCCGAAGGTTCAATCAATGGAGACAATAGGAGTTGCTTGTGTAGGTGCGCGAGAGCGTCCGGTACACCCTCAGGTAAAGGTCGCGCCTCCGCTCGCTTGGGTTGCGGGATGCCACGCCCAGATTTCTCATCAATGTGTCCTAGGGCAGATTCTTCCGTGTCTTCTGGGTCCAGGAACCAAGGAGCTGGGCTTTCCGCCTTGGACGGTTTGTTGCGTGTGGCCTCAACCCAGGCCTCAGGATGTACAGGGCGAGTAGGTTCTGAAGAAGCGCCCGGAGTAGAGTCTTGTGCCATGAGGCGTACGAGCCTGGGCACAGTACGACATAGCCGCTTTGTGGAACGTAGAGCGAGCATGATCGCGTAAAGCAAGCCAGCGAGCGCGTCGACGAACTCGACGCGTCGGTCACGGTCACGACGCGATCAACTCGTCGACCTCGCCGAGGATGCCGTTCTTGCTTCCTGCACCCATGGTCTTCCGCTCTCCGCTGATAATGCACAGCACTGTACGCCAAGTACGAGAGTCGCTCAGAGTGAACTTGGCTGGAAGCAGCCCTTGTCTCGACGACGAGTATTGTGGCCGCAGCTCGCCTGGTACCTATTCCCAGCGCAGCTCCCATAAACCGATCGTGTTTCCCTTGCATCGGGCCATTTGCACAGGCTTTCAAGGTTGTACAATTCACCACCCAGACCTCGTACTTGCGCAGCTCAAGCCGTGTGTACCCCAACATCGGTGCGAGAACAAGTGACCAGCTTCAGCTACCAATACATACCCCGCATGCGTACTGGGGCCAGCCATCTGGGCGGGGCTGTGTGTGACTCTGCGCTTGGTACCCTGACGGAGGCTTGGTTTGGCAGGTCTTTGGACGATCTCTCCCTCGCTCGTGCTAACATGCCGCCGGTTTGCGCTCTTGGCCAACTCTCATGTCAAGCTGGTGTCGCAAAATGAACCCCGTCCTTGACCGTATGCGGCGCGAAGCAGATCTATAAAATGCCAGACGACCGAGAGAAGACATCTTCAGTCGAGATCAGCACTACCTCGTATCCCTCTGACGTCTTTCCAAAATGCAGCTCAAGCGCAACATCTTCTGCGTCGCATTTCTTGCGGTCATTCTCCTTGCTTCTCCCGCCCTGTCGGCTCCCCGCCACGGCGATGGCAATGATAACGACGGTAACGGCACTAACGACCAGAATCGCGGCGGCGATCATGGTGGGGACGATGGTAACGACCATGACCGCTTTTCGGGTAGGCTCCTGCTCCTGTTCCCGGACAAAGACTCTCGCTGATACTGCCTCGTAGCGGCGTCGAGCGCTGTTTCTTCGATTCCGGCGGGCAGGTCTCTAGTGTCCAGTGCACCTATCATCACGACCGCACCGACCGCAATCACCAGTACTGATCCTGACGGTGACCGCGGCAACGACACCGACCCGGGCCGTGGTGCGTATTGCTTATTGACCGCCCTCATTACGCCAATTAGGTGCTGATCGACGATCTTATCACAGTATCTGCTGCCTCGTCGGCCGCACCCGCTATCACGGCTGCACCGGCGGCTTCGGTTGCTCCCGCCAGCGTCATGCCTGCTGCGACGAGTATCGACAATGACGGAGATGGTGATCGCGGAATGGACACCGATGGCGATGCGTCTTCCACAGTCGCAGCAGCTACTTCTCTTGCTTCTGCATCGCCGATTATCACAAGCGCACCGTCTGCGGCAACGGGCAACAGCACGAGTACCGACGGCGACAAGAACAAGGGCGGCGACGATGGAACCGGCACCGACAGTGACGGCGATAACGATAACAGCGGTAACGACAGCGACAACGACGGCGATGATCACAACAGTGCGGCGAGTATGTCTTCAACACGTTGCACCCCTCTGAGCAGAGGTTGACCGCCAAGTGTAGGTCAAAACGCATCCCCTTCTCCAACGGCGGCCACAGTTATTGCCGGTAGCACGGCAGTCTCGGGATCGACGTTGGCGAGCGGCGCCATTTGTGAGTCCGACTTCCTTTCCTGGTTGTCCCTCTGTAACTGAATCCTCCCTAGATGCTCAAGTACAGATGACGTCTATGCTCTCGGTCGGTGCTGCAATGGCGGCTTTCTACTTCACGATCTGAGACGCCCATGGGACTTGATGTGCATATTGCTATACTTCATCTTGCTCTTCTCGGGCGGACTGTACGACGGATATTGGGTCATGATTGTATATATGCTACAGTGTTATCCAAGTGTGTGTAGATCCAGATATCATGTCAAGTGAAGAATGGTCCATACAATGCAAGAAGAATGCGGTGTCAAAGCGCCATGCCGGAGATAAGAGACGAGAGCTGGCCGAGTGCCGCGCGCTTGCTTCCAGTCGTCGACTCATCCAAGCACTCCACGATCTGCTTGAGAGCCTGTCGCGCCCTACGAAGCCACGATGAGCATGAGCCTCCAACATCCGACGAAGAGCAAGAACATACCTATTCCTCCTCTTCCTCGCCTCAACAACCCCCCTCATCCTCCCCGCCCACTCCCGCGCCACCTCAACAACCCCATCCCCCAACCCCGCCAACCGCGCACACTCAATCCCAAACGACTCCCCCGCGAGCCCCTCCTCGACCCTATACAAAAACGCGACATCCCTGCTCCCGTCCCCCCTCCTCTCCTCTCTAAACCCCATATGCGCATTTCGCACTTCGAGAGGGTATTGTGACGCGAGAGAGGTCGCGACGGAGGGGTAGTGCGTTATGAAGAGCGTTTTGCAGCGCGTGGCGGATATGAGGTGCGACGTGACGGCGTGCGCGAGGGCCATGCCGTCGAACGTGGACGTGCCGCGGCCGAGCTCGTCGAGGATGACGAGGCTGCGGGGCGTCGCGGTACGCAGGATGTCGCTCGTCTCGGACATCTCGACCATGAACGTCGAGCGCCCTCTTGCCAGCTCGTCCGACGCTGCACGATCCGCATCAGCACAAGTCCCCCACTATCATGTCCAAGAAGAACGTGGGAAAACGCACCGCCCATCCTGGTCAGCACCCCATCCAACATCCCCATCCGCATCCTCTTCGCCGGCACATAACTCCCCACCTGCGCCATCACGCACAGCAGCGCGACCATCCTCACCGTCGAGCTCTTCCCGCCCATATTCGGGCCCGTGATGATCGTGCAGTTCGGCGCTTCGTCCCCGCCCAGGCATATCGAGTTGGGTATGAACGGGGCGGCGAGGAGCTCTTCGACCATCGGGTGGCGGCCGTCGACGATCTCCAGTTCCGTCGACTCCGAGGAGGAGGAGGAGGAGGAGGATGGGGAGGCGGAGACGAACTCGGGCCGGACGTAGTCCTGATTATGCGCGACAGTCGCCAGCGCGAACAGGCAGTCCGCCACGGCCAGCTTGTTCACCGCGTCCCTCAGCACCGCGTAATGCCTCCCCGCAATCTCTTCCAAGAACGACAGGAAGGCTCTGTCGGCGGCGGCCTGGCGCTGCTCGGCGTAGCGCGCGCGTTCGTGGAGCTTGGATTTGATTTTGGGGGTATAATAGCGACGCGCTTTTTTGGTTGAGCTGTGGAGGAGGTAGGAGGAGGGGATGCGGGTTTGGTCGCGGTCTTTTGGGTATTCGATTAGGTACTGTGTGGGCGTGATTAGTTGTGGGATCGAGATGTAAAAGGGGGGAGGGGGCGTACCTCGTCGCCATTGACCGTCGTCCATTTCAGCGAAGGATATTTGAGAATCTTCCGAACTACACCCTCATCAACATCACTTCACTCAACCATAACGAAGAGTACACGCACTGCTCTTAAGCTCCTCCTCCAACTCAATCTCCACGCCCCTCATCCCCACATCCGCATCCGCAATATCCGGATACCGCTCCGTGTCCCTCCACATCTCGATCTTGCTCCCCTCGGCGGCCTCGTTCAGCTTGACGGCGTCTAGGATTTCTTTGAGGGGTTCGGAGAGGCGTGGGAGGGAGGAGAGGATGGAGCGCCAGAGGGGCGATTTGGGTTGGTTGGGGTTTCGGGTAGTGGTGTCGTCTGCGGGTCCGATGAGGCGGGAGACTTTGTCGAAGGCTTCGAGGAGAGTTGCGAGTTCTGGCGGGGTGCACTGTTACGCGAGGTTCAGCTGATAAATCCTATATGCCACTATAGATGATGGCGCACCTTGCCGTATTGGATCCTACACAACCCCTTCGCCAGATCCGGCAGCTTCCTCAACGCATCCCTCAACATGAACAGCCGCTGCGACGTGCCCTCCATGGCCTCCTCGATCGCGTCGGTCCGCTCCTTCAACAACCTGCCATGACGACATCAGCATCTGTCGAAGGTGAGATGGAGGAAAGGAGACGAGCGTACTCGATGTTCACGAGCGGCTTGCCCACCCAGCTATGCAACAACCGCGAGCCGAACTTCGTCAGCGTCTTATCAAGTATCCACATCAACGACCCATGTTTCGTGAAGTCCGTCTCGTTCTGGAAGATCTCCCTATACCACACCCCACACATCAGCCCCCACACTTCCTCTCGCACACCACCATCTGAGGAGGACTCACAGATTCGTGACGGTATTCCCATTCAACAACATATGCTCCTTCGTCGTAAACTGCGTGAAGAACTTCGTCGCTGTGAGAGAGTCCGCGATATTGAACGTCGAGAGGTAGTCGATGCAGTGCGCGAGGGCGATCGTGACGAGGTTCGGGAGGCCTGCGATGGCTTCCATCAGCTTCCCTAAGCCCGATAAGCATTAGTTCAGGTAGAGATGGTGAATGGGAGGGGAGGGCGTACCGGATGCGAAGCTCTCGGACGCGGCTGAGGCTGAGGATTTGGATTTGTCGGTGTAGAAGGACGATACTCTGTCGAAGGCGTCGGAGTGCGGGAGGGACTTTTTGAAGTATTCGACGCGGATCTTGTGCTCGGTGGTCGCATGGCTGCACAAGTCGAAGTAGTCAGCGGGGTATGACGTGCGCAGTGAGGCGGGACGTACCCGACGAAGTACTTGAGCATCCTCTGCGTAGGCTTCGACAGCGACTGTTCAGGTATATACAGCTCGTTCGGCTTAACATGAACCATACGCGTCTATGAACATCAGATCAGCACTCTTTCCCCATTCTTGAGCGCGGCAAGGGTACGGTACCTCCAGCTCAGTCCGCATATGCCCATCCTTGAAGTAATCCCACACGACATCCCCAGTGCTCGGGCACACGACGATCATCCCGACGCCGACGATCTCGTCCGCGCCCATCCCGCCGAGCGAGTGCTCGGCGAGACACATGAGGAGAGGCGCGCTCTTGTTTGCGTCGTCGACTGAGTCGAGCGCGTCGACGTACCTATGCACAGACACTGGTTCAGCGCGGACATCGTGAGACGGGTAGAGGGAGAGAGGGAGGGAGGGAGAGAGAGGGAGGACGCACGTCGCGGCGGTATACACATGCGTCAGTTGTCGATCAAACACCTCGTTGCGCGTCTCGCTAGCTTTCTTGAGCGCGGCAGTCTCGGTCTGCTCGACTATGCCGATCTTGTAGCCTTGAGAGAGTAGCCTGCCACATGAGTTCAGACATGAGGGTAAGCAAGGGAGGAGGTGGCGAAGACGCACTTCTTCAGGTGTATGTCGCGTCTGTGGTCTGGGATAGACGCGCAGGTGAAGTTGCGGTCGGGGTAGGCGACTATGCCTAGGTGTTGCGCTGCTATCTATATCACCATGGCGTAAGCGAGTGATCGTGCAGAGGGGAGTGTGGAGAGCGCACCTTTGCGTCCTCCCCGTAGAACTTGTACTTGTACCCGATGAGGATCATGAGGAGCAAGTCCGGGTGCTCCTCCTTCAACCGCTTGACCTACAACGCACATTTAAGCCTCTACACATCGCATGATGAATATAACAGCACGCACCTGCAACTCCAAAGGCGTATACGCCAGCCCACTCGGCCCGACCTCCTTCTCCTTCCCCTTCCTCCCCTTCACAGTCGGCTGCTGCACCGCCTTCCTCCTCGCGCCCCCCTTCGCCGGCTTCAACGCAAACGCAGCCTGCAATTCCCTAAACTTATCGTCCCCGTCCCCATAGTCACTCTCCTCTCCCTCCTCTCCATGCCGCTCAGTATCCGACGAAGCAGCCTCAGCGCGCGGCCGGTGGAACGAGTTGTTGTCCGCAATAAGCGCCTTGGCCAGCCGCGCTCTTCGCTGCTGTTTTTCGAGCAGTTCGCTGGCGGTACGATCTACGGCTGGCTGAGACGCGGCGTATTTCCATCGGTCGTGCACCGGGCTGTTCGGCGCGGTACCCGAGTGGTGCGGTGCAGCTTCAGCTTCAGGTTCTGGCGTAGGCGTTCCGTCTGGTAGAAAGAGATGTCTGTTCACGTGCGCGTGCGTCGGTGCTGTCTTGCGCTTCTTCGCTGCTGGAGGCGTAGATGCCTCATCGGACGAGAGCGTAAGGTCAATAGGCGAACTATCGCGTCTCGACGTCGAAGTTGGAGCTTTGCGTTTCGCAGCGGTGGTTGACGGCCCGGCTTTGGTCTTTGTTGGAGACTGCGCGAAGAAGCGGGATAGAGTAGGTTGTTGATTCGTAGGCCTCAGATTCCCTCCAGCCATAAAGTTCGTAAGTTCGTATAAAACCAAGAAATACTAGGTGGTGATAGTTCCGAACGCGTCGCGACGCGTCGACGCGCGCTAATCAAACGCGCTCACGGGATAAGCCGACCGCGTCGCGTCACGGCTTTCGCCTCGCACCGTCATGTCAATGAGCGTCATCCCCTCACTACTCGCCCGGCACTCTCTACGCGCCAGCCGCAGACCCGTCGCCCACGCTCTACATTGCGCACCAAGATGGTGCCGCGGTCTCGCGTCTGAAGTGCCGCCCGTGACGCAGACGAATCGTGCGTCCCTGACTTACCAATACTCATACTCTTTGGATTATAACTCGTGCGCTTGGACTGCTAGGCGCGGAGACGAGTCTGAAACGCTTCTGGAAAGAAGTCGGCATTGAGACGAGGGACGGGAAGCTCGCTGTGACGCTCGACAAGCGCGCGTTGAAGACGCCGGAAGGGAATAAGCTTGCGCTGCCGGAGGAGAAGAGGCTGGTCGCGACGCTTATTGCGAATGAGTGGGATAATCAGGTCGCGTTGTTGAAGCAGCATGCTTTGCCCATGGTGCGTTATGGCTTCCTTCAGTAGTTGGGTCGACACTGATGTGTATATGGGGAGTAGACGTCCATCACTTCGCGCGCAATAGACGCAATGGACAACGAAGAGACGCGCTCAGAAGTCCGCGCCGCACTGCTCAAGTACTTCGACACAGACACAATATGGTACTCCCTTCCCCCCCTCCCTCTCATCCCTCATGCCTCATCCTCACTCACCGTCTCGCCCAGCTTCTTCTCCGACCGCCCCGAAGCCCTCGCCCAGCTCCAGCGCGACAACTGGGACCCCGTCATCGCCTGGGCGCGCGAAAAGTTCGGCATCGAAGTCCGCACGACGAACACGATCATGTTCGAGCCGCAACCTGCCGAGTCGAAGGTCGTGCTCGACGAGGTGATGCAGGGGTTCGACAGGTGGCAGATGGCCGCAATGGAACGCGCGACATACACCACAAAGTCGTTCTTACTTGCTCTTGCGCTGGTGCATAAGCAGATCACGGCTGAGCAGGCGGCGCTTGCTGCGCAGGTTGAGGTGTCGAGCCAGATTGAGACGTGGGGCGAGGTCGAGGATTGTGAGTGGACTTCTCTTTCTCTGAGGAGAGTACGTTGGGGACTGACGCTTTGTGTAGCTCATGATGTCGACTACCATGATGTGCGGAGACATGTGGGCAGTGCAGCGTTATTAATCGCAGATATCTGATACGACACATATATCCATCTTACTTGCATGTGTAATCATCATCTACACCACCCGCAATTCATGCAGGCGTAGTATAATGCGAGCGCTCCGGCGACAGACGAGTATAGATCTGCCCACGATCCAGACCTCTCGCCGATAATTTTTACGCCCAACCTCTGTACAAACTATGCGCGATCGCCGTGCATCAGTACCGTACGAATCGATTGGGAGGCGCGACCAGTTTAACGGAGATGTGCATAGAATGAGATCTGGATCAAGGTAGTGAAGTGACGGAGAGTGCAGGCGGCGACGCAACCGATCGTTCTATCGTTCTATCAAAGCCAGTAGCATGGACATGCACAACGGCGCCTAGTGCGGGTGGCCTAAGAAGCAAACCGGAGGAAACAGCCCGCACCCTAGGATGGACGTCCTTGCGTCCA
>UWZB01000829.1:30981-53867 GCA_900536885.1 Peniophora sp. CBMAI 1063 | reverse complement strand
AAGAGACGCGCAGTTCCGGGTGCGTCATGATCCGATCAATGTCTGGGCGTCTCGCTACGTTTTCGTCTCCTAAGTATGATCTGTAGTGCAATATATAGCAGTGACTGTGTGGGCTCAGAATAGTCGAACAGCTCAACTGAGAAGTGCGCGGCCCGGCCCGTCGGGTCCATCAACCAGTCGCGCCGGAGCCGGTCTCAAAGGCGAGTCCTTTGCCAGTGCGCCAGCTGGAGCGAGCGGAGCTCGCCGCTACCTTCAAGCTCGTAGCAATGGAATTGAGCCCATAATTCAGGCGTACGAAAAGTTCCAAGCTTCCCCCATCTAGGTTTCAGCTGCGGCATGCCGCGCTCTAGTGTGTGGTCTGCGCCGACGGCGACGCTCCGAGCTCAGACTTGCCCCACGCGCCTTGCTCCTGCCCGCCATCGTCTCCGCAAACAAACAGTTCGCGCAACATTCTCTACCTGACTTGATGGCATGGGCGGGCGTGATTACCGGCACTGGTTGAATTTGGACTTCAGTCCGTCGCCCCGTCGCCTCACGACAGTGTCGGTACGTCCGTTCGTCAATTTGGGAGACTTAATCGTAACCAGCTCAGTTCTAGGACTCGGATACACTCTGTTAATGAGAGTTCTTATTAGGACAGTCACTTCGACCGTTGTCGCCATTCCAGAGGGTCTCTAGAAGGTACAACGCTACTTCCATGCTCATAATATCAGCGCTCATATACTACTTCAATAGCTCTCATGCGGAGATCCTGAGCTGCTGGGCAGGAAGCACGCGGAGAAGCGACGCAAGTGCGCGCTGGAGCTCAGCGCTCACGCGCTCAGGGGATGCACCAACCGCTTCGCCGTTTTCGGATCCCGCGCTCTGGAGGGCGTGGGTCAATCGCAGTCGGAAGCGAGACATTCAACGGTTGCTTTGCCATGGGTGAGCGACGCTTTACTGAGCGCTCGATCTTTATGTTCTTCTAGTACCAGTGGCTTACTATGTTCTTGACAGTTCTGCGCGACGATGCGAAGAACCCTTCTCGCCGATCTTATCGCATGGGTGGGCATGGTTGCCGGCTGGGCGCTGTCGAACCGGCGATGACCGTACGCTTCGACGTTACTCGACCTGCTCATGTCGCTAATCATCCTCTCCCACAGTTGACCTTCACGCGGAGTTTGTACACGCCCCGCGAACAACGGCGGACGTGCGGAGACGGATGCTGAGTCGAGACCGCGCTCACCTTCGACCCAGGCTTGACGCCCAGCGCGCTTCGCACAGGATTACACGCGCGAACTGTTCGACCTTGATCATAATCAGAGGCCCGAGCTCACTACAACTCCGAAGGGTCTATTGCGTGTGACAGTAGCACGTATGAGAATGCAGGCTCGGATAGCGGCGGGCGCATCTTTGCTGGTTCAAAACCGAAGGCTGCTTAATGGAAGACGGCCCTTCGAGGATCGTCAATCTTCCCGCTAGCTAAACACTTCCGACTGTGTCGCGATCTGCTACCGGAATGCTGGCTACACGCCGATGCGAGCGTCGGTTTGAACGGCGAGGTAGGCCTTCCTCAGTCGTCGCTTTCCGTGCACGCGAGTTTGATCAGAATGTAAACAGATCCTTACCACACGCTCACGCGTGCGACCTCTGCCTCATCTGGCCAAAGCTGAAGACAAGCGCGCGGTAGTTGATGCCTTGAATTGACTAGCCAAGGCCATTGGTGCCGCAGGCCGTAGTACAAACGACGGTTGTCCGCTGCCTTGAGCGGACGTCAGATCCAGCGCAGGTATATTGCTGGCATGGAAGTCGCGAAGGACGCCGACAACACCATCCTCACGGACGCCAAGCCCGCCAGCACCTTCACGGCCACCATCCGGGGACGTGCGGTCAATGACGCTGTTCGTGAGTTCTCGCACTTTTAGGCACCGACCTTTCATCTCTACCATTATGGTTGACTTAGAAGCTGTATAGATCAACGCGAACATTACACCTGTTGCCATAGTCGTTGTAATGACCGCCATCTCAACAAACGTAGTCGGACCGCGCCGGCATGCGAGACGCTTTTTGTCCGCATGTCTGTGTTGTTGCTGGTTCGCCGCGGACTTGTGCGTACATGCGATTTCGCCCCTATCTGGTCTTGGGCTTGTCTTGCTATGATATCGTTATCTGAATGAACAAGTTCACCCTGCTCTTTCCATGCGTAGTGGTTCGGCCAATGTACTGTACCTACCTACTATTTGATCGTGTAATACCATAACTCTCCGACGTAGTGCACTGTATGCGCCTTCCCAGGTGTCTAATGACAGCGTCTGACGACTAGAACATGATTTCCCGACTACGTCTGTCCTGGTGAACATCGATGAACAATGCGTCCTGAGTTTGGGCGGGGAATTGATGATCGATGAATCATCGCGAAATTCCGCTGCGTGCATCGAATAGCAGGTTCTCTAAGATCCACGTTCTGTCCCTCATAGAGCTTTACGACGTGCTAGAATTCCTCAGGCAAAGAATAGTGCGTATGTAAACCAGGAACATGCATTTCAGTAACGACGTATACAAACGACGGTTAGGACGACATGGGATATCACTCAGGAATATTGAAGTCGTCATAAAAGCCATCGGGCAAGAAGCTGGAGCTCTCATGTCAGCAAACATCGACTGGGCATCAACAGCATAATAAACCGCGCACCAGTTGCCTTCCAGTATCACATAGTTCTCCGTAATAGCCGCAAGCAAAACCCTGATGCCCTGCGTTGCCAGGAAGCGTAGTTGTAGGTATCCTGCGCCTGTATGGTAGTAGCGCAAGACGCGAGGGTCATCCCGCGCGAGGTTCTCTTGTTTCTGCAAGTGGACCCCTAGAGTGATCTCAACCTCAGCACACTGGCTGAAATAATCGAGAAGGGGCTCGAGGTGAGGAGAGGCTCGTTGTTCCATTATGCGCTGGTACTCGTCAGGTCCTGATTCACGCACGATGGCGGTCACCTTCTTCAAAGCGCAGCGTATTGCATCGTTCGAGCGCTCGTACACGTCGCAGTCGGCCATGATGGGATCGCGACGAGCGGGAAAGCTCCCGTATTTTGGCATCAGAATGTGAACACTGACGGCCATGCGATGAGACAAGAGGGAAGAATGCAACATGCGAAGCGCACTCACGCGTTCAGAGGCCAACGCTCCGAGGGTGGAATAGGCGCATTCGCGTCGAGGCCTTCGTGAAACACCTTTTCACCTCGTATCTGGCGCATACGAGACTCATGTGAGCAAGATGATCGGTGAATGCTTGAAGTAGGGCATTCACATCGTAACGGTGCGTCAAAGTGGGCGAGGGTTCTTGAGCTGCGATTCCGGACGCTTTGCCGCCAAGGTCAACGTCATCGACTCGGCGTTCGGATAGGGAATACCTACGCATAGCTCAGCTGATGGACAAACAGCTCGGGGTGGAAAGTGTAGCCGTCTGGTAATGGGAGCGTACGTTATATATCTCCGAATATGAACGTGAGGACTTCGCGTTCAGGTAGAAGCGGACTCTATGGAGGGCGCTCCGAGGAAGCTGTTGCATCACCTTCCATCTGATTCCACGGCGCGTTGTACGCGACACCATCAGTGATTACCTAGACAACGCAAGCATCAAGCTGTTGGGGCAAAGGGCAATAAACGCCGGGGAAGTTTAGGTATCGAGACTGGCTTGTAGCAGTCATGAATACCG
This sequence comes from Peniophora sp. CBMAI 1063, assembly GCA_900536885.1. Classification (NCBI taxonomy): domain Eukaryota; kingdom Fungi; phylum Basidiomycota; class Agaricomycetes; order Russulales; family Peniophoraceae; genus Peniophora; species Peniophora sp. CBMAI 1063. Next base: position 50,182 of record UWZB01000829.1, on the reverse strand, counting down.
CGGAGGCCGTTGGGCCGTTCGCAGAGACTGCGGGTTTGAAGCGCCAACGTCCAGCGCAAGCATATGAATTCAAAGTACGCTGCTGAGTCTACATGAATTCCGTGCAATAATTGCAAATGAACCGACGCAACCCTGCGGCCATCTCCGGACCATGTCGCTCGACCACTAGCATGGCCTCATCCACCTCGCTGTCCGATAACCGTGCCATGAAGGGAGAATCTTGCTTGACTTGGGCCGCAGCTCGCCACTCGGCGTGGAACTCGGCGGCGTCGTAAATGGCCCCTTCCTTAGCCAAGCGCCCTGCTTCCCTGAGCCCAAAGGAAATACGCTCCCAGCTGTGCACGGGAGGGTCTACGCGCATATCGAGACCGCAAAGGGCTGCCTGCCAAACAGGCGCAGCGTCGTTGGGGCAGCGGCGTGTAGCGGGGCCTGCGATGCGGACGTCTCGCCAGTGGACGGTTTCACCCCTATACTCCTCGTCGTTCAGAGGACGAAGGGAGCAATCTTCGTGGTACCAGCGCTTGCACGACACGCAGCAAACCATGCGGTCCTCAGCCGGATTGTAAACCTTCCGCCTACAGCCCTTCCCGAAGAACGAGCAGGTGGCGACGCGTATCGTTGATTCTTGTCGAAACTCCAGCGCTGGCTTAATCGCCCCCTCAGGCACGGGGTTCAAGCCGTACAAGCAGCCCGGACTCCAATATAGGACCGGCGCTTCGGGCGTACCTACGGGGGGCGGGATCACCGGGTTTCGGTCGCGGAGAGTGCGCAGTTGTGCCACAGCGACCACGTTGTGTAGACGGACTGCTTGCCACAGATCCGTCAGCACGTGCTCCCGAGGATGCAAATAATCGAGATATGGTCTACAACAAGTCAGCGATTGGCGATACCGGTTCGGAATACGGGCGGCGTACTTGATGATCCGCATACAACGAAGCGGGTAGCGTGGAGGAATGCGCCATCCCAGACTGAAGCGCTGCCCCAATGCCCAGGTACAGGTCGCGCCTTCCGTGCCGGGAAGACAGTAGCTCACAACCTGCTTTACAAGTAAAGCGCATATCTCCACCCCATCCCGCGGAGCCAGTGCGCTTGGGTCATCCGGTCCGTGGAGATCCGGTACAGTACCCTCACGGATTTTCTCCGAGTAGCGGAACAGCGCTTGATGGCCCGGCATAGGTGGTTCGCCGCTGTCGATGTCGAAGAACAAGAGCCTGATAGAACGTCGCATCACTGGTGAACACTTCTGAAGAACCAACGTACGCACACGTCGTTCTTCTTGATGTCACTATTGAGGCCAACCCTCTCCAGCGCTGTGCACTGCGCTGAGCTCTCTTGCGTTCCGTATGAATGATTACTAGGGGTAAACGCACCGTTGAAGGAACCCTGTGCGTCTTTCCCAAGCTCTGGGATGCACCCGACACCGTCTGAAGGCCAGTGACCCGGAAACGTCTCCTGCGCAAGTTTGAGATGTTCGTCCCATGACCATTGAACGTAGTCCATGTTCTAGAGAGTTGCACGCAATGTCACTTCTCGGTGAGCTGGCGATTGATGAGTTGAGGCTCATCCAGAATGAGCGGCAACGAACCTATTCAGAGCAAGTAGCAGGCAGGCTGTGCTCAGCTGCGCGAGTGCGGAGGATGATGATGACCCCGAACGGGGTTTCTTGGGGCTGAACGCGGTTGAGGTGGGAGCAAGCAGAAGCCTGGAGGTCGGGCGTGCGCGAACAATCACACTGTGACTTGTGACGCAGATGTGAACGGCAGTCCTATGGTAGTCTAGCTCAGTACGAAAGCTCTCACGGAAAAGATAGCTAGCCAGTGCCAGGTATAGCACACCGTGTCCGGATATACTTGACGGCTTGACATCCTACATCCGGCCAATATATGCCGTGCGAAAAAGCAGGGTTATATGCAGTGACAAAAGACCTCTAGAAGATTCGAACTCAAGAACATTCAACCTGTACGCGCCTTTCCGGCTACACTATCAGTGCATACCACACGAGAATGTTACTTGCAAGTATATCCAGAGCGACACCATTAGTTATGTTCTTGTTTGGAGAAGCACTTCCACGATACGTCCCCAACCGTCATGAGTGCTCCTGCCCTCAACGCGCCTTTGTGCGCAGCTGGCGAAACTGCAGACGATGGCGCTCCCAGCCCTCAGATATCATCGAAGGCCGGTGTGTGGCTAGCCTTCCGTTGTAAATTACATGAATGTGACTGACTTTCTTGCTAAAGTAGAGTCGGCAGACGCACCTGACTACGCATGGAGGGGTTTCAATCCGGGCGCGGCGAGCCTACGAGAGATGGGTCGTCTGTCGACGAGCGACTTCAACCAGATTCTCAAAGGATATCAATATGAAGAGGCCCTCGAGAGTGCGCCCGTTGCCATGAACGTCGAGCGGGACGCGCGGGACGCCACTGACGCGGTCTATTCCGAGTTTATCGCGTCCCTCAGGCTCAATGACGAGCAAGCGCAGACAGCACTGGCTACGTACTTCTTGAAGGCGGAGAGGGCCAGCAGTCCAGGACTCCAGACGTAACACAAGGTACGTTGCGCCCACTCCTGCGCAAGCGCGTCTTGTCTAACACGAGGTCCGATGCCAGCAGAGTGAAGCCGCCTCAACCTGAATCATGACCGCCACTTTCCTCCACAGAATTTCGTTGTGTCTCGGCCTCACAGGAGACGACGCTGTCTGCGAACTCACACCGTGCGGGGAGCCGGAGCTCGAAGTGAAGATGTAGCCCCGAGAGGCTGTGAACGTAGGGCCATGTACATTACGCGCGTCGGACGTTGCTCAGTTAATACAACACGCGTATTCTTCATTCAACGATAGCATCATCTCTAGTCCTCCGGTAAAATCGACCCGTTCCCTACATATCAATAGGCCCTAAGCATTGCATTGCGACGCGTGAACTTGATTGGCTAAAGTACAAGATGTGAAGGGTGTTATGGCCAGAACTCGGCAACCGCCGCCGGACGGCAGAAGATGCACACGTCCCTTATACCATTAGTGCAAGCAGCCTGCGCATCCAATACGTCCACCAAAGAGCGAATACGCTCGAGCCATAATTGGCATAAGCAGAGGCCGCCTCTGATCTCGAGAAGCTGCAAACGGCGGTCCTTCGCCGTCCGACGCGCCAAGGCGGCTTCCAACTCCTCGAACCACTCAGTATGGCTGGGTGTCGCGCTGTCGACTTCAGGAGCTTCTACACGTATGGTAGACAGGGCAGGTAAGTTGTGCCAATCTAGGGCCTGCACGAGGGCGCGACCGACGGTGGCTAAACCGAACGTGAAATGCAAGGTATGCAGCGCTGTGTACCGTGCAAGAGTTGAAGCAAGAGCGTTGACGTCTTCGTAGGTCCGGGTTGACGTTGCGAATGCGTCGACGCAACCCTTCTTGAGATGGATGTTTCTCACAGCGAACGGTCGAAGACTCTCTAGCATTCGAGAGGCGGCCAGGGTCAGAGAGTCTCGCCGCTCCCACGTAGCACTTCCAGACAACCCGACGACCGTTCTGGGCTGGGTCATGCAAACGAGAAACGTCTGCGAGTAGCCGCGGCGATTGGATAACGTCGTGGTGTAGTGTATGCCGTCCGTCATGCCCTCGATGACCAAGCGCGCATCCGAGTGCTCTTGAGCTTGGGCAACGTCTACGTCGAGAGCCTGAGCAACTGCCTCTACGGCTGCGCGTAGCGCAACGTCGGCTTGAGACGCGATGGGGTCGTCCATGCGCCGTGTTACTTCGTCCGCTAAATCTTGAACCCCGACCCTCCTCTCTGCAGGCGGCAACTGAAGAAATTCGCGCATTAGACGTTCTACGGACGATGATAGGTCCGGGTGACCAGAAAGTCTGAAGCCTCGCCTAGCGTGCTGCAACGCCCTCATCAACTCAGGGACATCCGAGTTCAGGCGTAGGACCATGCGTAAGAGCGCGCCGATCTCTACCACTGCCTGATGGTTTGGAGGCGCCGACATGTCGCATAGCAAGCGTATTTCACGTGCGTTCGGGATAGAGATGGCCGAGAACAGGTCGCCCTTGTGATCGCATACGTCGCCGTAGATTCTGACGCTCTCCAGCGCATCCAGAAGCACCGTAGTCGTGGGCCAAGCGTTGGAGTAGACATTTGGTAGTCGCACGCTAGTGGAGCCGCGTAGTGTAGTAGACACGACTGAATGTGCGCGTTGCAGTATACGCGCATAATCCACGTAGCGCACACGAACCGCGTGAAGGTTTTTCAGCCAAGGAGCATCCACTAGCACGGCGCAGGTCACGTACATCCCGCGCAGACGAGGCGTAGAAACGGGAGTCGAACGGTAGGCCAATGCCTGATGCTGGTGCGCGTCGCATACGATGGTGAGGTGCTCCAACATACTCCACGTCCCCTCTGACAGGAGTGCAGTCCAGTCTACGGCGTCGTCCGAGATCACGCGGCGAATCTCCAGGTGAACAAGGTAGGGCATTTCCCTGATGGCGACGACAATTTGGTCGGGGGCGAAGTTCAACGCCACGAACGACTGAAGCCTCCATGCTAACACCACGGAAGGCGACGATATGCGGAGCTTCCTGAGCCTTGGGGCGAATACAGGCTGGTCGGGACTTGGTAGTCGACCGGGGGGCTTCGAGTCCTCGTTGGGGCCGAGTAGAAGAGTTTCTACGTATGGCATCGCGCGGCCTTGTAGCGCGACCCCCCAATGGCGCCACGTAGAGAGTGCAGGAGCGTAAACAGCGCGAGCTAAGTGTAACACAGAATCCTGCAGCGCGTTGGGTAGCCGATCGGTGTATAGGAGCCGTCTTGGCGCATCGCGAGCCAGCGCATTCAGTGCGATCCATTGCCGTTCCGACCTTGCCAGCACCATAAGACCGCCCCACAATGCGCATGTCATCATAGCTGCGCTGTACCAGACGCGCGACGCTGCCATAGCCGACGTTATCGTGATGAGGCACTGCGTGCTGAGTAGCGTTCCCAGGATTGTGAGCGGTAACTCGTCCAACGGCGGCAAAAACGAAATAAGGATGTAGATTATCATGTCGAGATGGAGCAATCCAGCTGCCTCCGGATTGACAAGAGCTGACAGAAGTTCAGCGAGGGCGATAGCTAAGAGAAGTTGTGTAAGCTTACTCGTTGATACGGGAGGAAGCTCGACGTCCGCGCCGTCTTCCGTCTCGGGAGCGACCTCTCCACCAGCCGCCTGTCCTGCCGCTTGAGCGTCGTTCTGCCCTCCATTCCACCCAGCGTTATCGTTCCCATTTCCCCATGCGCCGTTGATGTTGTTGCCCCATCCGCCGTTGTTGTTGCCGTTTCCCCACCCATCGTTGTTGCCGTCTCCCCATGCGCCGTTGTTGTTGCCGTTTCCCCATCCGCCGTTGTTGTTGCCGTTTCCCCATCCGCCATTGTTGTTGCCATTTCCCCATCCGCCGTTGTCGCCGCCGTTTCCCTAGCCACCGTCGTGAGCAACGACCCCCCAGCCTCCCCATTCAGCGGCTTCTGCGAGAGCATGCGGGCGTCCACCCCACCAATCAAGCTCGATGCCGGCCTCCTCCCAACCGTCCCAATCCCAGAACCTATTCTGGTCGCCGTTTTGGTTCCTAGATTGGGAAGTCAGGTATAGCGTACGGTATTCGATCGTGATTCTCACATGTGTAGGTTTGCAAGTCAGCTAGACGATGTGGGTGGTCGTGGAAGGTGTGGTGAAGCTGCAAAGCGACGCGGCATCAACGCCTTCGACGTAAACAGATCAAGCTGGACGCGAGAATCTCATCGACGAGGTCATAGGCCTCCAACTTCAGTTCATGTGAGTACTGTAGAGCCCTTCTTCATAAGTATAGCTCCGGATACGTCTGCGCCGAGACGGCGGCGCGTTGTTGCTGTGGCTCATCAACAGCGTGTCCTCACTACGCCCAACGCTACGTATCGCCTGTTGCACGTCTGTAGCTCACGGTCCAGTCGTAGGCTCTCGCCGGAGACTGAGATCACGGTGGAAGGCGGCCTATGGGAGCCATGACCAACAGCCACGACCGCACACAACATTAATGCAAGAGACTACGTTGGATTATCCGAATGAGTCGCGGTTCTAAAGCTGGTAACGGTATCTGCACACGCGTTCTGCAGACACGTTTCTGACCGTTGGAGTCCTTTCCAAAGCTGCGATGCTCTAGCTTTTCCTTTCAATTGACTGTCGCTCTGCAACGTGTGATACGTTGCACGAACAGTGTACGTAGTCTCCCAGAGCGCCAACAGATCAGCGTCTAGGCAGCGTAGAGGAGCAAGGACTAATTGAAGCTTTAGTCATGCGCTCGCGACAGAGTCCCCAGGCGGCTAAGCACATATAAGGACTCATGTCTACGCAAGGACACACATGGCACAACGCACCGCTTCATGCGACGTTCGCTGTCGTTGCTCTCGTAGCTCACGCATCAGGCGCCATAGTTCTGCATAAGGCGGTAGAGCCATGAACGCGCAGGGCGAGAAGCCTGGGCCGTCCCAAGCCGCTAGAAGGGGTGGAGAGGAGGAGTCTTCATGGCTGGCGGTCGCGAAAGGAGATTGGTGAGGCAGTGACATGTGGATTGCAACCAGCTTCAACGTCGCACATCATTGCGGCTTACTGTGTCGTGCACTCCCACGCAGCACGCGCGGAACTGGAATCAACTTCGGCGACCAGAACTCTTCATTACACGTTGAAACGAGTGTCTAAAACATCGAGCACGGGAAAGGGTCTACGCAGTCCCTTCGCTCTCGCGAAGTTTCAAAGGCACTTTTCTACGAGAGGCGATTAGAAGGGATGGGAGGGGCAGAGTAGACGTACGCACTTGACACGCTTCACCGATTCCTCTGTCATCTGAGGCTGTCCCGCCTGTCCAGCCAGCACATGCAGCACCTGCGCCATGTCGGCCGCAACATACCGCCATTGTCCTACTTCACTCGGCTCGGCTCCCGCGTTGGACCCCCAATTCAAGACGGTGGCAACAAGAGCACGCACACCTTCCTTCCCGGCAGCCACATCGGGAGACCAAACCATGGACGCATGCGCCGGCATGGCTATACTACCGCGCTCGTTCAGTCGAGCGGGAGGTTGCAATGAAGCCCAAAGGCGAGGGAATGTGACGTGTACGTCCCAATCGAGGGCAGTCCGCTTCCTCGCCTCACTAGGTTTTGCTCTCTGGTGCCATCGCGCGTTCCACACCCTCCCCTTCTCCCCGAACTTGGCCAAATATTCTGGGACTTCAACGTCCATCAGTTTGTCGGCGAACAAGCCTAGCGTGCGCTCCTCCTACAACAGACGTCAGGCTCCCAGCCGTACCGAGGAAACGGTCAGCTCACTGCAGCGCTTCGCTCGAATCCAAAGTAGGCGATACCCAATTCGCATCCGATAGCAACGTCGACTCCGCCACGCCTCAGCTTTGAAGGCAGCGCTTTGAAAAACGCTTCGTTATTGGTCTCCGACCACCAAGGTTTCTTCGTCATAAGCGCAAGCAGCGTTTCATTGTACGCAGAGATGTACCTAGACTACGGACATGGTCAGCCTCGCCTCTCTTCGCAGAAGATCTATGCTTACCTCTGCTGAGTCTAGATCCTTCAACAATGCGCAAACGTCGAATGCTATAGAGGGGATGGTATCACTAGGAGCGCCGGCGTGTTCCGAATCAGACGCCTCTACTGGGCGGTCGACCTCCATCCGCTCTGGCTCGTTGGTCAGGCTCGGTTCGTCAACGGCTGTCGCAACATCGAGCGCGCTAGCTTTGCCGCTCGCAACTTCGACCTCGGCTTCGCCAGCGGTTGGAGTTCGAAGACGGTTCTCGACTGGAGCGGGGGAGGCGTCTATCGTCCGCGCAAGTTCGACCCGCGCGAGCTCGTCAGTCGAACGCGGCCGGCCAACGGTGCCTTCCAAAGCCAACGCAGCAGCTTTTACTGCTTCAACCTCCGCGTTTGCCGCGTCGGCCATTGCCCTCGCAGCCAGCGCTTTGGCCTGCGCTTCCTGCAACTTCGCCGACGCAGCTGCGACCTGAAGTGGCTCTTACTCTCAATGCGCATGAAGACGGCCGAGAGATAACTCACCGCGATGGCGCGAGCGCTAGATTCTTGGTCTTGCTATGCCACGAAACTATGAGCCCTTGATGTAGCAGGCGATGCGAGGCACTTACCTGCTGGGATGTCGCCTCCGCGTCATCTGAGCGCGTCGTGACTTCCTGTCAAGAGTTCTGAACGACCTGTCCCAAGGATTTAAAGACCACGTACTCGCTCGGCTGCGTCCTGGGCCGGACTGATGGCAGCGCTCTGCGTCGGCATAGTGGCAGGGCTTGCGCAAGCTGCTGCGGCGTTTGTCTCTTCGTTCAACGGAGAAGTCTGTGTCGCCTCCCTCAGGGCAGGATCTATGCAACTCTCGCTGAACGGTGCTACCCCGTCGGCGTCGGACGTCGCGCGCTCGTCTTCGCCCCGCAAGTCCCATTTAGACTCTGATAAGCGTTAGCACCAGTTAGAACCTGCCATGTGAAAGACAAACCGTTCATCTTGCGAGCTTGTTCTTTGATACGATTGCCCATAAGCCATAACGTGGTCTCCTCTTCTGCAATTTGGCTGTAAAGCAAGTTCGGTTGACCCGGTATGTCGCACACGGCTTCGGATCTGACAACGAGTGAACATACGCGCAGAACCCGTGCTGGGCAGCACTTACATGCTACCGTCTGTTGGGCCGGCCAAGAACATGACGGCAATACCCGACACGCGATTCGCAAAGAACTTCATCATGGCCTTCAAAAAATCCTGCGAGCCCTCCATGAACCTAAGGGTGTATGAATGAGTTGAAGCAACGGGCACCGGCAGGACCGCTTCACTCACTCGAGCGCCTCTTCAGGCGTCGAAGGCGTGCTTGCCGATTGGTCTTCCCACTTCTTGTGCTCCTCTTCTAGGAACTTTTGAGCCTCCTGACGCGTCGCGGTCTTCTCCTCTTCACTGCACGCGCTATACCACTCAGCCGCGACGACGTTCCACATAGCACCACGTGACGGCGCGTCTTCGCCTTTCACCTCGATCGCGGCAGCGTGTCGGCGGTCTACCTCCAGCTCCAGTTCCGGGCGTGGCTGCATCTTGGCCCAAACCATATAAAGTTGCCGCAGCGACGGCTTGGACATAACGGACTTGATCAGTTTCGGGATATCCAAGGACGTCTTCGGCGCGCTGTCGCCCTGGCGCACAGCCCTTTGGTAAATCTTGGTGATCTCCTGCTCTAGGTAAGCCGTCGTTCTACGTTTGAGAAGCCTTTTGTCAGAAGCTCACACTTCGTACATCAGTTACGATCTGGTCTCTCCTTTTGTGCTCCTGCAACAAGTCCTCGCTCGTTGCCGCAGCGTCACCGACAATGCGAGCCGACTCCTGCGCCTCCTTCTTCACAGCTTCGATGGCCTCCGCGCTCGGTGGACTGACGACCTTCGGCGCCTCGCGCAGCGGGTTCTTCCAACCGAAGTGCGCGATGAACTCGAACGTCTTATCGTTGAAGACTTTAGTGACGTCGCTCTTCTTGCCCTCCTTTTTCTTCTGCTTCTCCGCGAGATAATCGGGAAGCCCGCTGATGATAAGATCGTACTGCGAGTCTCCAACGTTTCGTGGGCGACCCATCCTGGCCGGCTCAGATGTGTCCTTCAACGTCTTCTTCTTAGCGCGAACGTCAGCGTTGTCGACGGAGCTCTCGTTAGCGCGTTTCTTCTCGTTGCGGGCCATCGTTCAGTGTATAAGAAACGGACGTGCAGTCGAATGCAGAGAGCGCGGACGGACAAGGGAGATGGGTACGAAAAGAAACAAGATGCGAGACCGCCGGTATGCCGACTTCTCTGAAGTTTCGGAGATGGGTGCTGGTGTAGCCGCCCCTTAGGTGAAGCTGCGTCGAAGCGGGCCCCGCGCGTTTCCGCCCCTCACTCTCAGTAATCGTCTACGCTGCATCGTCTCAACGTAGCATTCATGCACGTACGTAGTGACCAACTCTGTTGTGAACTTAACCTTTCTGAATGATCTTCGGTCAGGACAGGTTCTAGGCATACGTACGCCGTGCGCCTGACTTTCAGCTTCCCTGAGTCTGAATGATACGCTGCGCCTGCAATCTATCATCGTATGGAGACACATGCGCAGGCTGTGCTTAGCCTCATCGTTGTCGCCGCGTCGCGTACGTATGGCAGCGTCTACAATCAAACAGTGTGTTTGCTGACTCCACTGGGCGCAGGGTTCTTACTCAAGCTGCGCATCAGCGTGCTAGCGCCGAACGCATCACGCTATTCCGTGTCGCTCCCTAGACTACGAGATGAACAAATTCTATTCAAGCAAAAAAAAGACCACTATCACTTCCCGACCTTTTATCCTGATGACCCCTTCGTCTAGCGCCACCGTACAACTTCAGGTGAGTTGTCTATGCGGGCCCCCCGCACCTTGCGAGACCGGCTTAGGGACGGCTGTCAAACCGGACTCACGGCCGGCACCACAGGGAAAATACAAGGTTCACGCCCGCCGTTCACGCCGAAACTGCGTGTGCGGGCAGAAGTATCCGTGATCGGACGGCGCATCATTGCGCTAGCGGCGACCTTGGTGGACGACGAGATCACTACCGCGCCATCGCCGGCCTGCTTCTCTCGAGATTCGTCGTCCGGCTATGCCACCTGCGTCTCTCCAACTTGAACTAGCAAACCCTCCTGCCCGCCCATTAGCACCGGCCAAATCGCGTCTATTCATCTATGCGAGCCCCCCGAGAGCTTTTTGTTGTCTTCAAAGACATCGTATGTGTTGGAGAGTTCACCGCGCTCATGTAAAGCTGTAGGTTCTATTCTCTGCTTCTTTAGTACATCTGATGCGCTCATTTCCAGGCTGTATTCGGAGAACTCACGGCAACCTTACTGGCGCCGAACAAGACCCCGTACGTGCCTGTGTCGGTAGCGCTGCATCTGAATGTGATCGCAAGCCAAACGTACGTCTGCTGCATCTAACCCAAGTCGCTGGTAAACCCGAAGTGCTTCTCACGGAGACGGGGTTCTGTTTCAGCGAGAGGGCGTGTGGTCCGACAAACGGACACAGATGCAAGTCTCCGAGGCATTATCAGGTTCACAATATTTCCAACCCCCAACCCCCCTTGGCCCGACCCATTCCGACGGCTCCGCATGCAGCTCGTAATCAGAGCGACCTTCGAACCTGCACAGCAACACCTCTATCGTATAAGGCTTGCGCAGGAAGGTCGGTTCTCCAACACCCCCAACATGAGCCTGCTTCTTCCTCCGACTGTTAAGGCGTTACGCAGTGACTCCCTCGCGAACTTCCGCAGGGAAGTTACGTCTCTGTCTAAGCCTGTCGATTGGGAGCGCGTATTGTACCGTCGCGGCCGATGCGAGCGGCACTTTCACTCGCTGAGCGGACCTGAGCTTCAGTACAAGCCCGACAACGGCAACAGAGGGCGGTACTTTATCACGGTATGTGTTTCTTCCTTCCTTCTCGTCGTGTTTGCCCTGCTGACTTATGAACACCTTAGTGCCGCCAGGAACACCCTGGCGACATACAAGGCGGCGGGTCCTTGTTCGAGTACGTTTCTGCGCCGCTCGACGACGATGACTTGCGCTTCCTGCGCGACATCAAGCGGGCTTCAGACGCGGCGGTGAAAGACGCTGTGGCTTCCGGGATTTATTCCAAGCGCAACCGCCGCCGCCACCGCCGCCCGGGCATCGACGCTTACGACCCGAGGACTATCTACCGTCCCACCATACCCTTGGTCCTCAGGCGCACCACACCTATGACCCGTTCTCGCTCTCCAAGCATTCCTCGTTTGCCCAGCGTATCTCGCTCTCCCAGCGTTCAGATCGTAGAGTCTCGTCCTCGCTCCCCCAGCGTTGAGCTGGTGGAGCCTCTCACCTTCTGCATTCATGCATACACCCAAGTACGTTCAGCTCGTGCCGCCATGTTTCTTTGTTTATCTTACTTACCATCTCTCAGGGCCATTCTTCTCCTTCTATCTGTGAGATCGAGTACCACGACGCCGATTACGTGGTAATGCTGAGCGACTACGACACTTTCTGGGAGGCCTTGGGAGTCAAACTCAACGACCTCATCCAGATCTTGGTCTATCGGGATATTGACCGCGAGGGCGGCACGCCGTTCTGGACCAGCCCGGACAGCATGGGCGGGATTGGGGTTCCAGCGAGGTGTGGGAACGTGGTCATTGCTGATGACCGCGGCGGGCTACCCCTCCCTTCCGGCGTAGCGCCTCTGTGCCACTACGCGGTGGATTTCGAAGGTTTGCAGCCCTTACTTTGCGTGGATGAACAAGGGTACTGATGCCGTATCAGACCTCCAGTTCTACAGTTCAGCGTCGTCGCCGTGATGCGCGATGGAGATCGCCCCTTTCTTCGCTGCGTTCGAGCTGGCGGCTTCGTCCCATTCGCGAGTAGGGTGACGCTTCGCGGTCGGTCTGGGCATCTGCTACGCCTAATCCGCTCTTTAATCCGCTCGCTTTCACGTTTCCCATTCTGCCTCTCTCCTTACTTTCATTCTCCTCCCTCTCCTCCGTTGCCAAACTCCACCCTATCTTCTCCTACTTCATCTTCCCTATCCTCACGTCTTCAATACTCCGCAGCGTGCTGCGCCAAGAACATGCTCGTGCCTTCTACTACGCTTTCGCAGCCCCGTTTGATCTTCAGGTACCACACCTTTTGAATACCGTCTAGAATTTTCGTCTTGAACGCGCATACCGTTCGTGTTTCAGTCATCGCGAAATATTACAACGAGAGAGGAAGTTGATCCTTGAAGCTTGAAAGGTCGTAATCGCCGTTTAGTTGACAGGGCCGCGTCGTCGCGGCAGGTGTGAGCCTCGTGTTCGCATTTTGATGACATCACACACGCGACTTCTGCTGATCGTTGCCTATCGTTGCCCGAGTATAGCCGCCCTACCCTGTGTCCCCTCCATTCATAATCCTCTCTTAGCATTCGTGCCAGGCACATGATGTACTTTTCAAACGTGGAATCGCGTCGGTTGTTTCAAAAGCGTAAGCTGCGCTGCGTCTCTCTTGAGTACTACGTGCAGCGTTCAAGCGGGCGGGGGTCTTTATGGACGAGAGATAAGAAAGCCAGCTGCATACGTTATGGAGGCGCATGCGTGTGCACTCTGGCAGCGGAACCAAGTATCAGAGCTCTCAGGTGCGAAACCGGCATAACTCAGTCCGGCGACGCAGCTACAATACAAGGACATCACAGAGAGCGAGAAATCGCGAAATACAGCCTGCGCACAGCTACAATACAAGGAGTTCGCATAGAATAGTCACGCATCAGACGAGTCCGGGTCTGAATCAAAGTCGGAGTCCGTATCTGTAGCCAACCCCCGATACCTCAAGAGCTCTTTCTCAGTATACCAGCCTGCTTCTGCGCGAAACGCTGATTTGACAATGCTGCGACGAAGTCAAGTCAGTGTTGCTAATCAGCAGATCGAGAGCTTGCGCGCGTACCACCGACCGAGTGCGATGAACGTGCCGTCGTATCCCACTCCCTGGAGCTGCGCCCAAGTCATGTCAAGCATGTCTCGTTCTTGCAGCACGATTGCCACCAGCCTGCGCAGCGCGTAGAAAGAGCGGGTGGCCTGTTCGGACTCCGGTCCCTCCTCGTTCGTTGAACCCGTGGACGCACTGCGTCGAGTGAGGAGTGCGCAGGCTTCCAACTCTAGGCGCTCTTTCTCCTCGAACAAGAACGACTTGTACCTGTCCGAGCCCCACTCCTTGTGTTTGAGAGAATAGTCGTCCCATATGCGATACTCATTGGCCGTGATAGCTGGCGTACGAACGCTATCAAGGGTGGTGCGGCGCATCACCAACTTGAGATCGTATTCGCTGAAGAAACAGTCAATAACCGCAGGACGAGGGGCGAGTCGTCGGCGCACCAGATGTCCCCGGAAACCAACAATTTCTTGCGTAACTGGCGGCGCGCATACCCAGTACGTCCAGTCTTGCGACCCCCCTTTCCAGCCTTCGGCTTCTGCATGCTTACAGAACCTAGTAGAAGGTCGCGCTTGAGGTAGTAACGACGCGCGGCTTGTATGCTAAGATTACAGGATCGCGTCAGCTTCGCAATTCAGACTCGACAACTGAAGACCATAGTACTGACGGCGATCTCGAGCAGTCAGGGTAACGGGCCATGGCGGTCGGAAAGAAGTGGTGCCGTATGTTGAGCCGCGAGGGGACCGCCATCAAGCATCAAGCTTCAAGTCGTAGATGTTACGCGCGGGCATCAAGTCCGCCGGGCGAAGCAGGCGCGAGCTCCCGTGGTAGTATAACGAGCAGGATGGCGACCGCGTGCGCGACCGTGATGTCCATAATGACAAACACCGGCTCATAGCGAGATCAACGTCACGCGCCGCGGCTCATCTGCAAGGATTCGGGACCTTGTAATCGACCTCCGCATCGACCATCTTGAAACAGAGAACGATACGTCGTACACCTGCAATTTAGATGAGATTATTGCTGAACTTCGTCTAGGAAGTGGACCCGCACGTACGTGGATAAACCAACGCACGATCACTCAGCGAGTGGCGCAACGCAGCGCATGAACCCTCCCAACGCGCGCAACATACGCAGAGTTTACACCACCTCCGCGTGCCCCTTCAACAGCCTATGAACCTGCTATGAGAACGCTGTAGCATACTGCGACGTTGGAGGTACGTACGTTGACCGATATTGCGCTCTACGTCCTACACATGATCTACACCCAAGCGGCCGGTTTCTCGTGTTGTTCACCCGCGAGGAAGAGGGGGGCCGGAGTAGCCTTCCGGACGTCGAAAGAGCTGAGGCTGGCAGTTGCGGGCGGGAGAAGGGGCGAGCATCGTTTTGGGCAGTGGTCGCTTAGTGGGGTGCAGAGACAGAGCCGCGCGCGCGCTTCCGGATTACAATCAACCCGTTGAATACGGGCGCTTATGGGCCTCCACGTCGCCGAAAGAAGGGGTGGGCTACGCATGATCTACTCGTCCCAATGCGGTAGCTCAACATTGTACGTCCGTAGATTGCTTGAGTCGCCTCTGGCCGCCGGCTGCTGGCCAAACTCCCGTCCCCTTCAGATCTAGGCAAGGCGCGCGACGGCCGCACTTCTCGCCCGATTGCGCCAGCTACCCCGGCGGGCTCCATGATGTCGCTTCGCGGTTTGTTTCCCAGCGTTGTCTCGTTGCAGTACCTAGCTGATGACTTTCCGCCAAACTTTTCAGACGCTCGGGCTGTTCCGACCTACTGGGGCTGTATTTAAGGAGGTGAATTCGCCTCACAAAGCCCCAGTGCTTCGCCACCTCAGCCTAATTCCTACATCTTCGAAAGACTGCCCGCGTCCTCTTCTACCATGGTCTGGAGCCCCGCCGTCCCCGCCGCCATCGAAGTGTTGGAGCGTCTTCGCGACGTCTGCGCCTCAGCCCCGTGTCGCCTCGTCGCAGTCGATGACATCGACATCGCCTTGCAGCCGCTTCGGTACATCGACGCCCACAGGACCGGACCCATGCCTCCTGCGGCCCTTTACGCCTCTGCTGATCGCTTCAAGAAGTCGACGCTTCGTTTGCTTTGGCTCCTGAGCCTCTTGTCCGATGGACGGCCCGACGTCGGTTGCATTCGCCCCTTCCCTCACTACCCTACTGACTCTGAGTTTGCAGAACTGGTCCCTCTATTTCTCGGCCATGAGCATGATCATCCAGCTCGTCTTTACCCGCGACGACGCTATCTACGAAGAGGACGGCGATTTGGAGACGGCTCAGGACGTTCTAGACGCTTACAGGCTGTACATGCAACCCATCGACAGGGTCGTCACTTCGATCTTCGAGAGCCAAAACGAGGCGTTCTTTCCTCTCGTACGTATGATGGGTATACAATTTGTCTCGCAACAGCTCTTTGCCGGGGTCCTTGCGCAGAAGTACGTACGGCCCGCGTGTCGTTCGTGCGACTTTTGCTGAACCTTCGCAGCGCTACTGGACTGCCCGAAGCCCTCTTTCTGGGAGGCATGCGTCGCGCGGCCGGCGCCAAATACCTCGCGATCGTCTACCAGGAGCTCGCTCCCGACCGCGTGGCCATCGCGCCGCCCAACGTGAGGGCCGTTACCGTTCTCGGTCAAGCTGAGGGTATCGCCTACCCCTTCGACGGCATCCGCACGCAGTCCGTGTACGCGGGTTCGCTCGTGAACGGGTGGGAGGGAGAGATCAGCGCTGAGCGCGTTGAGTCTCTTTCTCCCGCGCAAATACATGCGCTGAGGTCGCCGCTCACAGTTTGGCCGGGGGCGAAGACGTTCTGCCACCACTGCGCCCAGGTCTTCAAGAGCGGACAGGGCCTTCGCAAGTGCAAGGGCTGCCGGCGCGCCCTGTACTGCGGTGCTCAGTGCCAGAAGCAGTAAGCAATCAAACTGTCGTCTACCGCCGAATGCGTCTTCTTACTGAGCTCCTCTGCATCTAGCGACTGGTCCACCGTGCACAAGGTCGCGTGTAAGGTCTGGCGCCTCGTTACCGTGGAGGAGGAGAAGCCGTCGGTTCGCCAGGCGATCGCGCAGTTGTCGCTGGACGCTGTAGCGAACTTCCCAGCATAGACTAGCTTAGTACCGTTCATTGATGTCAGTTGCACGTAAACGATCTTGATGCCGTGTCGGCGCGACCCTTAAACGCTGTGAAACCAGATCATAATTGCGCGAATGCCGGAGGTATTCAAACGGAAGATCGGTCGGAATACTTTCAGAGAAATAGTGGGGGGCTTCAATGCGTGATGGTCACCAGAAACTTTGGTGAGAAAGCGAGTCAAGTTACGCGTGTCTTACGCGGGGTCGTGCTCGGTGGCTGCGCGCGTTTCGCTTGCTTTCGTCCCCCCCCTCACCCACCATCACTTGCAGCCATGGGTTCCATATTCGCTCAACAAGCTCCCTTCATGCCTATCGTCATCAACTTCGTTGTCGGTGTTCAGTCTGTCACCCCCGACACAAGTCTCACTACGCTTCTCGTCTACCTAGAGCACCTGGCGCGTGCTGAGCGCAACGAGGCGAAGCTGCACGACGTTCGTTGCCCTCGAAAGGCTTTACTATACCCTTGCCTCGACGTCGTGCTCAAAGCACTAGCAAACCGCGTCGCTCAGCAGCCCCAGGTGTGTATAAGCAATAGGGCAACTTAAGTTGACTTGGCGCGTATGTTAACATGTTGATATGTTGCCAGGCATGGAGATACTTGCTTCCGGCAGCTATGAGGCTGTTTCAGTTATATCAACTGCCGGCCACCGAACCCCGAACGACGACTCCCCGCAAGCACGAAACGACATTCGACACGGTCGAGGATTTCTTGTCCGCTATGATCCCTATGGACCAAATGGCAGAGGCTGTCGGAAGGTCGAACAACCCTCAGCACATCGCCGACGCGCGACAAGCGATAGCAGAATTTGCCACCGAGGTTCTTCAGATGATCTCGTACCACCAAGCGTAAGCCCGTCAAGTCCTGCGCGTACAATCCAGGTACCAGGCTCACCAACAATCGTCGCAGGTTCTCCCGTACTGCAGCCACCGTCTGGTTCCAGAAGACCAGGCGCACCGCAGCCAGACATTGGCTCCGTATCGTCTACTCTCTCCTGGATGAGAGATTCGGTTTGGAGACATACCACCCTCCGCTCAGTGTCCTCTGCCTGGCGGAGCGGTCTGTTCCCGGCTTCGACGGAATGATCCAGCAGCACTCGTTCGCGCTCTCGCTCTTCTTCCCTGGAGGTCTCATGCAGGCGCCTCTCCCTAGGTCAGAACTGGACGCGCTCGTTCGTGACTTGCCGATAAACCAACTGTTTGCGCTGCGGCCCGTCAGCGACATCTGGCCCGATCGCTCTCATAGCTGCGCGCACTGCGGTCAAGACTTGACCGCATTGCCAAAGCGTCGTGCTTGTAAGGGCTGTAAGCGCCCAGCTTATTGCAACGAGCGTTGCCAGAAAGGGTGAGTTCACGAAGAATTCCCGCCTAACCAAGGTTGACGTACGTCACTTCAGCGACTGGCAAAATAAGCATTCCGGCGTTTGTAAATTGTGGGCGTCTGTGGACGAGCGAATGTCGCAGGACAATGTGAAGAACTGCATCGCTGACATCGCCCATTGGTCGAGGGTAGAAGAGTTGTTACAGTCTTCCCCTCACCTGGACGGAGAGAAGGTGCAGCGAGTTATGGAGGTCATCCGCGACTCAAGGATCGTTTTGTGCTCACGGCCTGAGCGCGTCGCGGAGAACTCGCGTAAACTTTTCGCGCTTCTAGAGGAGCTGCATGTGTAGATTATCGGTTATAGGAAGGCTGCTTGTGCTCGTTGAGTTCATGGCAACGCGAAGTGCTGATGGGGTCGCGTGTACTTAGTAGTCGTGGATGTAAGCGTAGCGCCGAAACCCCGGAGCCAGCTGTGCGGTAGCGGTGGGCTAGTAAAGACATCTAGTGGCGCTAACACGGCGAGGTGTGTGTGAAGACCAGTTCTGATCGAAGCGCCGGCTTGAATCGGGCAAGTTGATCCACCGGGTTCTACTGGGATATAAGTAAGAGATGTTGTCCGAGCGACCTCATTTCAACACGCCGCCGCCATGCGCTACAGATTAGCAGAGATGGATCAGTGGGCAGTTGTTCACGAAGTCGTCTGGCGCCTGCAGGCACGTTTCCCGCCTTCCGTGTCCTGGGGGCCCGAGCTCTTCAACGCGGCAGAGCGCCAGCGCGTTGAATTGCAACTAGAGAGGCTCATACGCCAGAAACTGTGCGCGAAATTGTCGTCGTAGACAAACTCAGCTGACCCTAATTAGAGACCATCTGAACCAAAGCTCTCCGGGAACTATCGATGACCCTCCGGCGTCCCGCCCTCGCACGCGCCAAGAGCTCATTCGCCTCAACTTACCCTCTCGCAGCTACGACAGCGATCTACGCGAGCTGGGCGAAGCTATGGCCGGAGTCGTCGCCCATAGGCCGTCAGGCGACGGTGAATACAGGTGCGAGGTTGGGGGAACAGGAAACGTCTGGTACTTGAACCGCAGCGGCTACGTTCTTGCCGTACATGAGCACCCAGCAGTCGCTTGGGCAAGCTACCTGAGCATTCTGTACGGCGCGCGAGAAGGCCACCGAGCTGTCGCCCCCGACCCCAACAAGATAACGCCGCTGGACTTATTCGTTGACGACGTAGCGTCTTGGATTCCTCGCGCTCGGCGCTAAGCTTGAACCGCCCTTACTCTTGAGTCAGCGTCTT